>SNQJ01S0009732.1:11444-47406 GCA_010110895.2 Picea sitchensis | reverse complement strand
AACTCAAGATTCTATGTTTGTTTGCAACTTTGGAAAGTTATCTTTCACACCTATTCCAAATCCCTACGACTAATCTAATGTAGGTTTGCTACCAGAAAAGATAAAAATGTCTAATCAATTTTTATAAGCGCTTTATTTTATGGTTGTTGTTACTCAAAAGGAAATGGCGTGGACAATATGGTGTTTTGACCGACTCGAAAATTATGCAAATATATGAAGATGCAATATTTTCACTTCGATGAAATCTATGCTACGAGAAGGAGAAAACATTTATCATTCCCATATGTATGATATCCCAAAATATATTAAACTCATCAATATCAAGATTCTCAAGAAATGAGAAAAAAGGTACTGAACACCAATGCACGATTCATGCACCCCCCCCCCGGCCATGAGGGGGGAAATTTTTCATAATTTAAGATCAAAAAACGCCAAGAATCATGCAATTTCGCTACTTGAAATGCAAGGATGCCCCCAATCTAATATAAAGCAATAAATTAAATCTTTTTTTTTCAAAAATTTCACTAAAAGCAATAATGAACTTTGTTAAAACAAAGAAACCCAAACTAGTCTTTTCATGTGCATGAAGAAAGTGATCTTTCAAAACAACAAGAAAATGAAAAGACCAAGAAAACTCAACTTTCAACCAATCATCGGTTCTTAACTAATCAAACACACTCAGATTCTGAAAGAGAGAATGGTTAATCCAAGAAAATCTAAGAAACGAAAGTCAAGACAAAAGTGACAAGAAGAGCCTTTGAAATCCTAAGACTGTTCATGCACGAAAACGAAGACAAGAAAGACACCAATCAATGGTCCAAGAAACTCTTATGAGGCACCTAGACTAATTTGGGTAGTTGAAGATGCCACAACTCAAATCCAAAATTTTGAAAAAATGGGTTCACAGGTAGGCAATATTACACAGTGCGAGAATCACTGATTCTCGTAGGTGACCCTTGAGCAGGGTGCGAAAACCTCGCACTGAAACCTAAAGGCAGAGTGCGAACTCTACCTATTCTCGCAGGCTACAATGAAGTACAGTGCGATAATGCCTGAACATAGTCAAAAATTTAAAAAATGAAGAAAATTTTTAAAAGGCTTCTGGACTCAGAGGGTCTATCAGGATATCCTGAAGACTCAGAGATTGATAGGACAGGAGAAAAATGAAACCAAAGAAAATGGCCACAGAAAAATATCAAAAGCCACAAATAAAATGGGATTGATCCCTAGTGGAGTCGCCAATTTTGTTATTAGATAAATCCGTAGGTGCGGACACTAACCGATCTCCCTAGATCCACCTGGATCTAGAACAAAGCAAGATAGAACATGACTTTTTCCCTAGATTTTGACCATTGAATTAAATAGGAGGCAAGATCATATGACATACCTTATTATCGCTTCCTATGGTATTTGTTTCTCATGCTTCACTCCAATGCTCTTGTGCAGTCAAGACCAAGACAACACAAACCAACCAAAGTGAAGAAAGCACAATCTATTCAACAGTCAATCTATGTATATGATCAATGAATTATACAATAAAGTGGAAATAGATTTATGGGAAAGGGACATATTACTGTATCATATTAATGGAAAGTAAAGATTACAACCTGAGCCTTGATGTCGCAAACTTCCTTTCAATGGCCCTTGACTCTGACACACACACTTGCTCACTTGCATGAAGAAGATCAACCCCTTTGGATAAACTTGTTGGAGTCTTCAAGTTGTTGTAGCTTCAGTCCTTCACACAATTCTTGCACTAATTCTCCAATGAATCTTGCTTAACCTTGCTTGCTTGAGAATTCCCTCAATATATAGGAGAGAATGAATTATTTACTTGGATAAGAATGATCCCAAAATATCAGGGAATCCAGTACTAGGATAACCATTCGAATGCCATCTCATCCTTCTAGAAGATTCCTTTCTAGAAGCATCGAGAATTCATCTTTTTCCTTGCTTTAGGAAGAGTTCACACCCTAGCAGTTCAACACAGTGCGAACTTCTCGCACCCTGTCTTAAGGCAGCCTGCGAGAATCATGCATTCTCGCAGGCAAATATACTAGTGGCCTGCGAATAGTCTTCAAAAATGAGTTTTCTGGAAGAGATGAAAATAACTTTTTCTCATGAGAAATTTCTTATGAATATCCTGAGTACACCATCATTCATACATCATAATGATGACCAAAATCATGGGTAACACCATAGAGAGAACCAAATGGACTAGTGGTCAAATAGAATAGTAGTTCCCCCAAATGCACTAGGCATCCCCTCACTAAGTGAAAGGAGGAGTTGTGTTCCATAAGGATGTACTTCCAACATCTAGTATCACAATAGCATGTCACAGTGATATATTTATTCCAACATCTCATGTAAACATGCACAATGTTTTTAGCTATCATAAGAAAACAATTCATTTCCACTACCGCAACAATTTGGCTAGCACATGTTATGCTTGTTCTCATACTTTACTAATGCCTACATTTTGATCTTTGCACCTACAAAATAAATATTTAGTTTGCATGAAAAAACAAATGAAAATAAGGAAAACACCTAACAATACACACTAAGTTCTTTAGCCTACACATAGTGTTGAAATTTGGTAGAAATTAGTGGTTTTGGAATTTGTCCTAGGTGATATAAACCAATATTATGCCCCCACACGTTCTCCTACTTAACATATGATAATTCAAATTTATTATTTGAATTATTGATACCCTTAACATATGTAACCCATGCACTTTTCTACTTGCACCAAAAACGCCCCGCTCTACCACAGACTCTGATAATTTCCCTGGTGCAAACTCTCACTACCACAAACTCTGACACTTTCCCCTATGCACAAGACCTGCATATGAGACCGAGCAGAGGAATTTATAGTGACTTGGGTACCAATGCCTCCTGTATTGTATATTTATATCATTGGTCCCCTTTGATTCTGAGACCGAGCAGAGGGATTTACAATGACTCTGAGACCGAGCGGAGGGATTTATAGTAATTTTGAGACTGAGTGGAGGGATTGATCAGGTGACATTGATACTAAAGGAGAGGGAGAGGATGGTGAGTAACTATCCACACTTTAATTTACAGTGCTAATGTGAGAATTATCATTTTGTTTTTACAAGTTTGTGTTACTTCAATTTTTTTGTTGGAAGGAGAGGGAACTCTCACCTTCTTCTCCCCTACCCATACTTCCCTCAAACTCTAGTAGGATTTCACCTTCCAAAATAAATATAATCTTGGTTGGAGGAGTTTATCTTTTCCTTTTTCCATTGTAATAGCAGGGGGGGCTTTCACTATATGATGCAGGTCCTAACATGTTACAGTAATCCCCGTCAGGAAGAAATCATTCTGCCCCCAAGGAAGAAACCATCCCACCCCTCTAATTTCATAAATAACCCTAGCACTCAAGAGAAAGAGAGAAATTACAAATTAAAAATAAGAGTTGGAAATATGTTACTAGATTTATTGCCACAATAGTCTCACTATGTTACTGGATTTATGCCTAATAAGAGTTGGAAATATGTCTTCCATGTTGCTAGAAAAATCTTCATGTGCCTAATTAAGACCAAACACAATGTTAAAATTCATCTCCAATAAAAATATGAAATTATGATGTTTTGCTTCATAATTATGGTATAAAATGTTGTATAGAGGATTCCCGTATAACTGTCCATTGACAATGAGTTGACAAAGACTCCCCTTCTTAGGGTTCTATCCAATTCTATTATTTCAATCCTTAAATATTATGCTCACCACCACCATCAATATCTCTTTTGTGTTGCACAAAATTATAGTAGTTAAGATATTGATCCTCCTGGACTAGAGAAAATTTATCCATAACAATCAAAGGGATGTGCTCCATAATTGATTTTAAGTTACCAATTGTTTTTTTTGAAAGATCATTTCCATGATTACTTAATTGGTCCTTAAAAGAATTCACAAATTCATACCATCCCCCTATGTTATTTTTTGTCAAATTTTTCTACCATATCTTGACATGTTCTTCCAATGAGTTCACAAATAACTTCATGACCACATATTCATGCTCAATCCCAAGATCTTCCATCAATGCAGGAAAACATTCCTAGTGTTTCACAACATATATAGGATTATAACCATGAAGCTTTGGAATGTGCAATAAGTAGTGGGTTTGGGTACCTTGGAATGCCTATAAAATCCATGGGACAATATGATTCCAGAGTCTCTTCCTTGTGAACATGATCAACATTATTCATATCATTAATGAAGAATGTCCCAACATTGAAATGGCCTTTAACAAATCCATCACCATTAGAATAACATGTCTTTGTAGTCTCAGAAGTTTCTCTCTTATGTTCAACATAATGAAGAGAAAATGATGTCATCCGTGTCCCCTTATCTTCAATAGGATATCCTTTATTAGGATAAATTTTGTATTGATCACTTTACTATTTTGAAATGCTAGTAGCTACAGTGGTTTTTTTATGCCAAACATATAATTTGTATCACCCTCGGACTAATTTTGAGGGCATGTAACAAGTCAAACTTTGAACATTGACATTCATTTTCATGCCTATTAGCATTGGTTTCATATAATAGGTCAACATGAAGATATAATTCCCCATTATATATACAAGTTTGTTGGTCTTCTTCGCATTCCCTATGCTCAACATTAGATAAATTGATGGAAGGGAAAGCGACATTGTGATTTTCACGTACTGTATTTCCTACAAGCTCCAAAGAACCCATGGAAAAGTCAACACTTAATAATAATTTTTCTGTCCTCGCTCCATTTGTAGATTTCTTCAAAATCCCTTGAAAATTGGTGAATTACTTATATCATTTGATCTATCCCTCGATGCATTGCATGCAATGATTGGGGATTAAAAGTCCTCACTTTCTCAAATATATGTGAGGGTCACAAAAATGTATCACATTCTTCTTCACTATGAGAAGCTTAAGAGGATCTACATCAATAATTTCGACAATATTGCTAGTCCTATCCCAAATCATGGATATTTTTAATAAATACAATAGATCAATCCCTTATTTCCTTAAGTCCTTTAATAGTTGTTGCAGAGATGTTATGACACTATATTTTCCACAAATACAACAAATTGATCTATGACTTCGTTAAGTCCTTTAGTTTTTGTTGATAGTAGATGGTTGGTCATCTTCTCTATATTTTCAACCATTTAATTAAGCACACTAGAGATGACATGTATGATAAGCACCATTGATCTATGGGCGAGGTACTCCCAACGTGGAGTCAACATTAGAAAGTTTCAAAACTTTCTATAAATATTTAATTTGCTACATGTGTGGAGTTACCATGTGAGACCTTCAAATGCCTTGCATACCATTTGTTTCTCTCGCCCTCAATACAAGCAACTGGAAACTAATGATTCAAAGAAATAGGACTTCCCAACACCATGTTATACCGGATCTATTGAATCCATGGAATCAGACTTTTTCCCTGGTAACAATGCCAATTGTCAGCTCCCAAAATTGTACTTTGAAATATGAAGTCCCACATAACAATCAAGGAAAGCTCAATTCTACTCAAGAGTGCTCACTACCACCACAACATATGTCCTCATAATTTAGATTCAGTTCCTTTTCATCTCAAGTGGGGTATCCCATATCTTATCTTAAATGAGACTTGATTCCTATAAATTTGTAGTTAAGCTCTATTTATATAAATTGAAATGAAAATAAAGGTTGGTTGAATCAATCAAGATTTTTGTCTATTTATTGGGATACAAAGTCTTTCCTTTATAAAGAGGGACTAAACTTCAAATGGGTGAAGAAACTAAATGGGGCAAGGTGCTTTCCATAAACCCCATAAGATCAAATATTCCAAACATATCATCAATAAATAATGATTGAATTCAAACATAGCTGGAAATAACTTCACATATATTCATATAATGATAATAAAAAACAGGTAAACATGATAATCAACAACTTCATTAATCAGAGTTGCAGATATGAGAATTATAATTGCTTAACTTACTCAATTTACAGTAAACATCTAGGAATCGACAAGAGATCCACTTCTTTTTCTCTTATTATGCTCATAAATCTAGGGGATATATATGAATCTACTATAGATGATGAGATCACTTGCCTCGGTGACATTGATGATTGTGGCATGTAATACATCAGACCTAAAATAAAAGAAGAAGAAGAATAGTGAAGGCACAACTAAGTGTTTAAGAGTTCATCCATGAAACTAGTGACAGAGCATGTACATGGGGGATCAAACCCCAATGATCCAATACTTTGATACTATCATTTTTTCTTAAATAGATAATAGATGGATTGATCATATTTGACAGTATCAAAACCAATATCATTACAATAACACCTTGAATTTCTCCTTAGTTACAATAAAATTCCTTGAGTCCATTTTTCACTTGACATTGTCAAAACTCTTATTTATTATTGGGATCCAACAATTCATAAACACACTTCTCATTCCTAAAGAAAGGCACACACTCGAAGTCATCATTTGATATGATAATAAAAGTTTACCCATGATTTCTAGGATCTTCCCACATGTTCAAGAATTTTATTGAAATTGCTACCATGCCCCGTAGTCATTTATAGTGTTGTATTCCATGTTGGAAACATTATTACAATCAATCACCATTTCATTAGGTTCATTCTTGAACAAATCAAACCATGCACCATTTCCCCCAAATTTTCTCACTGCTTGGGTGAGTTTTAAATGTGACAATGCATGTCATCCCTACCATTAATGCATTCCATATTGACATCTTCACCTCATGACAACCTTTCATTAGATTCCATGCCTAAATATTTTCCAATGAGCCCTCTTTTGTGCAATTTGGCCACTTAGCAGCAACATCCTTATCTCAAATTATATAGATTTAACCAAGATCCAACAATTTCCGACCATAATAATATGTCCAAAAAACTCTGAAAAGAACCAAAACTTAGAATGTTTAAACTAAGGCTTCGTTTTATCGGTAAAATAATTTATAACCAGACATCAAAATTGTCCCTTCACATTGTTCCAAAAGAACATATTTCAAAAAGATGTGTAGGATTTGGCAAAGGATAAGAAAATGTTTTTTGTGAAATCTGTGGTGTACCCTCCACGCCGTCAAAACCTTGCAAATACCTCACGTTCATCTTCATGGATTTTTCCAAACGAATATCTATTGAATTTTATGAATGTCTTAAATGGCACTTCGACAAAGGGGAACGCATGCCATTGTGCCTTCTTGCATCTACATTGGATGCTTATGGTTGGGTAGTGAGATATTGTTCATATGAAAACAATTCATTGGAATAGTTTTGTTTAAAAATAAGTGTTTTATCAATGCAATTTAATTATATATTTTTTGTAGGAAACCGGTTGGTTTTTTCTCTAATTTGATGGTGTTATAGGACATACAAGAAAATAGGTATTTTTCAGATCTATCTTCATTGAGTGAGGGAATTTCAAGTAGAATAGAGGAAAGTGATATATCTAGTAGGTCTAACAGGCGGAGATCAACTAGAAGTGAGAAGATCAGAAGAAAATTCCATAGACTCATGGAATTTTATCTTGTGAAAGGAGGATCATGTTCTTATGGTCATGAGAGAATAGACGACATCGAGGTGCCCTTGAGGTACAAACATATAGTGAACCGATGGGTACCCAAGGATCTCCCTGAAATAAACATTGATTTTTGTCTAAACGAAAGGATATACTAGATTGCTCCATCGTCATTACATGGTTTGGGGATATTTTTCATGGACGGCATAAAGGTTTGTTACAGTGGATTAACTGAATTTATGGAGTATGTTGGACCCTATTATATCTACAAAGATTGGATACGACTAGTCCAATATACAAAAAGTATGTGAAGATATGGCTTTGCTGCAAATTATATACATCTAAAAGACAATGATCAAAATAAAGGAGAAACTATCTATATTGACGGAAGGCCAAAAGTAGTGGGGAATATTGCAGGGTTTATAAACAGTACATGACATGTGACCACAAATAAGAAACCCAATTATGTATTTGAGGGGCATGAAGGAAATTGTGTATTCGTATGTGCAATAAAATCAATAGTTGCAGGGGAAGATTTATTGATTGATTACAATTTGAATCGAATAGATACAAACATTTCTATTATGGGGGCGGTATGTATACTATTTTACCCAAAATCTAAGCAATGACTCTTATTTTTAATGATTTTCATTATGTTCTTTAGTCACTCTTTACTTTTATGTTTTTATCATGCCATGTTTTTGTCCCATGCGTATTCATGAACTAACTATATTTCTCATGATCATGATCACGGTTCTAATTTTACTGTAATGTGGAGGGTTGATCGTGGTAAATCAATAACCTCAGAACAAGTAAATGAACAACAATTTTTGAATTGCATTTAATGTGCATTTTATTTCTGTGGAAATCGGTTATTTTATTTGTTTACATAACTGAAATAACATTAATTTTGTTGAAATATGTAGTCGTCGGGCCATGATGTTGATGATGAGTCGCTCGGTGAAATGGATTTGTATGCATCCCCTGACCCTATGGTATTAATAAATAAATAAAGATCAATCAAGCAAACAAGGAACTGACTCACTTGTTATACATTCTAGATCAAACTCCTTAAGTCGAAGAAAGGATCAAAGAAGTTATGACAAGGCTTAACACATATAAGGTAATAACTATAATTTCAAGTGGTTTTATTTTTATGTCATAAGATCAATTATGAAAGCTTGATTTTCAACTTTTACATTATCTAAATGAAAAAAGGTTTTATTTATTATATAGAGATTTTTGCACCCTGATAACCCCGACATGCATGGTGTCGGTAGTAGTGGCATTGCACAGATTCCATAGGGTATTGACCCATGCCCTCGTATACCTTACAGGAGGCGGCTATTAGGATCTCCACCTTCCATGCCATTAGGTGGGAGCCACAACATGCACCCCCAGGAAGCCACACAAGTAGGCTCTAGACGTGGTGATGGATATGAGGCAGATGAATTGACCAACTATATGGTTGCTTTTCCTAAAGAAAGACGTGTGACAAACACAGGGACCCTAGGGCACATTTATGGTCAATGAGAAATGGATTCCATTAAAGCAAGTTAAAGTCCGTGTAATTTTTAAAATTTTAATTGTTTCATGTTCTCTATGTAGACAAACATAAATAATCTAAATTATTGTTTTTAAATTAATAATGATATATCTTTTTGTGTGTGGAGAACAACAATTTTTATAGGGTCTTGGAGAACAAGGTGTTGTTGATTTTTGGGCCCACCATATGGGAGAGGTGGAATTCCCAGAATTCCAACCTCAAAAAAGAATTGATGGATTATCTTGAAATTTGTTTTGGTGTAGACACATTTAATAAAACCTTGGTCACTACCGCAACTGGACAATATTTAAAATATACGCAGAAAATCTATAGGAAGAACTTGAAACAAAATGATAGGTACGAGCATCCTCTGATGATTCAAGAGAGGGATTGAAATTCCCTCATTAAGGATGCAAAAGAGAAGAAATTGACAGATGAAGGAAAAACACCCTTTGGTCCCAAAAGGTAAATTACAATTTCAATTCAATACCTTTAATTTTTTTAGATATAAATAAAAGTGTGATATATATTAACATACTTGAAAATTTTGATGATAGGTTGACTAACACTTCAAAGGAAACAAAATAAAGTCTTTCCAAATGTGGCCAACACAGGCTAGGCCAGGCCAACTACTTGAAGTTACAGTCACAAATTCTAAGTACCCAATATCTTATTTGTATCACCTTCAAACGTTTAGTTAATTGCAGCCAATAACATTAAAAATACATACTCTTATGCAATGCGGGGTGATTATTTTGGTACTGAAACCACAGAGGAAGACCTCCATCTTGGTTACAAGTACGACTATAAAGTAGTAGTTGAACACTGGAAAATCTTGGGGCAGTTACCAAGAACCAATTTGCAGGATAAGGTAAATAAAATTCAATCCACATTAACCTTTAATTATTAATATAATACAGTCATGTTTGATATCATCAATAAATTTAATGTGTTACAACAATATTTTAATGAGGGGAGCAACATTGTCAACCAACCCACTAGTATTGGAGAGCAATGCGTTGATAGTGGTTTGCAACCAGAAGATGGTTCTCCTGTGCAGTCCCATTCCACTGGGGTGAAGCCCCACGATGGTGCTATGAATAAGGCACATGACGGTAATATAGTTGTATTTTAATCATATACTTAATAATTTCGTAGTTATACATTTTGTACTTCTAATTTTTTTACTTATACATTTATGATTGTCCTTATAAATTTTTTGGTTTCAATGGCAGATTGTTGTACTTGAGGGTCATACATTTGAAGAGGATCACGCGGGAGAAACCATTCCAACAGTGTCGACCAATGCACTAGATAAATAATGACATTGCATGTGTTTTTTTTAATATTACTAAACTAGTTCAATGATATTTAAAAAAATGACCATCTAAATTTTATATTTTTTTCTTTTGTAGGTGATGCCTCATCAAAGAAACCTCCATTACCCTGTGAGTACCCCGTGACTAGGCGTGCTCTGCGTGAGAGGATGTAAGAACAGTCATATTTTGAAGAGCACCCGGAGAACAAAGACATCGATATTGATGAAATATTTAGAAATTTTAGAGATAAGAAGAAGAGGTCAGATAAAACTAAATGATGATGTACAATATTTTAATAACTATTTATAAAATCTATTTTCTATGAAATACTTTTTTGTACTCATGTTGGAAAAAAATGAAATATAGATGGTTATTTCTTATGTTCAAAGCAAATTGAAATCAAACAACTTTGTAGTTATTTTATCTTAGCTTTCTTGCATAACTTTACAATCACACTCTATCAATTTTGAATATTTTTAATGGATATTTTCTAGTAGAAAATAGATTGGGTATTGGGGAATTGAGAGTGATGTGAGGGGGGGGAGGGGAGGGGCCATAAGAGATCCTACCTTCATGTGGTTAGTCCTATTCAGTAGAGAATAATTTATTGGAGTTGTTTAATCTTGGAACAAATCTCCCTCGATCCAATGGAGCAACAACAAAGTCAATGTTGACTTCATTGTTGCTACCTCAAATCAAGGGAGGTCGTTTGATCCAATATTAGATGCGCAGCTCCAATAAATTATTCTCAAAACCAAGAGGAGCTCATTCAGGTATGTTCTAACACTCTTGTAAAAATGCATCTTAGATTAAATAATGTGCTACAAATATGTCTTGTATTGATTTTGTATATATTTGTGGAGGTTGAATGATTTTGGCAGGTACTTTAAGATCTTTCTTCGTCAAGTGAGGGAATTCCAGGAAAAACAGAAGGTCATATACCTGAAGAGGAGCACACGGGGGAAACCATTCCAACTCTGTTGACCAGTACATCAGATCAGGTGTGATTTCTCCTTTCAGCATAGTTTAGAAAGCTTCTCATATTCATGCCTTCTACCCAAGCACCTAGTGATGACACAAGGAAGATAGTATCCTTCACCCCAGACCACCTTATAACACTTTATGAATTTCCAAGTCACATTTGATAACTCTTCACCTTCACTAAAGTCTAATGAATCATGCACTACTCCCATAGTCACCAAAGGTTCATCAATCACCTTCGTCTTCTTTTGTCTCTTGTTGGCTTCCTTCTTAGTATATTTATCAACCCCTTATTCTCAATGGGTGGTTGATCCTTCTTAATGATCTCTAAGACCATCCCTTATAATTGCTACAATCTAACTGAAACAATGTCAATAGCACCCTCAACTTGTTGATCTTCACAATGTTGAAGCACACCCATTAGGGGCTTTTCATCTAATCTAGCTAATATAATCTTAATAACATTTATCTTCCATAATTTCTAATTTATTTGATTCTATGCAACTATTGTCCAATTTGAATGTACTTTTGTTTGGGTACTCTTGCAAATGATTTTGTTGAATGTACTTTTTTTTAAGTCCCATTGACATATTTTGGTCATTCGTTGAACATTAATAAATTCATCTTATTATATCTTATCAAATGCATTCTCAATTTGACTTTTGCAATGATCTGTAGAAAATTATTTATCATTTCTATTCTCCTCGGCATTGTTTTATGAAGGAAGCGATGTGATATAGGTGTGACATGATTAAAACTTTAAAATGCTTAGAATGTCATTCTCATTGAAAACATTGTCTATGTGATAATCATTGTCTACAAAGTTACGAACCATTGTAACTAATCACATCATATATTCATAAATAAATTAATAGTGGTAAGTGAATGGTAATAATTGTATGTATGATGTATGTGTGCAAGGCTAATAAAATAAAATGGAATTAAAAAATAAACTATCATAGATCCATCTTAAATCCCGGTTTCTTTAAGCTTTGAGATGTTTGCACCTGTTTTTTGTTTCTCCTTGTATGTGCTTAATAGATATGGGATCAAGATGGATATATGCTAGTTAGCAACAATACTTGCATGTTTCATGCCATAAATCTCAATCAGGTAAAATAAGGTGGTAATTTTTAATACTTTATATGCCCTTTAATTTCATAGTCATTTATATTATAAATTTCAGTGATACAACCCCAAGTTGATATTAGAAAGTGACTAAGCTAAACATGGACTTATTTAGTGTGTGGAAGCTAACTTTGATGGTTAAGTCAATAGAAAAGTATAAGATGGGACCTAGGTAGTTTTGCAAAGGCACATGAGTAACTCAAGATAATTAGTGCAGTGATGTCCATGTTTTGAAGTATTATGTTTTTATTTGATGTCCCATGAGGGAAGATTCCCACGAGTTTCATTTGGAAAGAAGGAAATGATTATTGTACATAAATATTAAGTGATTTTTGGAGCTAGCAAATGGATAGAATGAATGGAACATAGATTATGATTATTATAAGGAGACGATGGTTATAAAAGACTACAAGAAAATTTGCAGAATTCTTTCTCTTTTCTCCAACTGATTATATTCCACTATTTCCACCCATGTGATTAATTGCAAGGTTTTTGTGTTTATATGTTGAAGGGAAATTACCTATGTTTCATTTTGAACCCTGGAATTTTTTAAATATGCACTTTTTTAGGTCAAGAAAAATAGAGCTTTAAATAATTTGTGAGATTAAACTTATATCATTGCAGATGAACTAAGAGTAGAGAGAAAGAAACAACTAAAGAAGAACAATGCATCCAAAATAAAATCTTTAGTTGAGGAGGTAAGATTTGCTTATGCATATCCAATTTCATAGACTATTCAGAAATAATCAATTAAAGAATAGAGCATTTTAATTGTAATTTTAGAGTAATTCAGCCTTTTGATTTATCTTTTCTTTCAAAGAGATTGGATAGATTTATTTTCATCTAGAAAATGGTTTATTACCTGCAAAATCTTGAATGCAACTATTTTCTCCCTCTCTGCAAATTAATATATTGGGTGTACTTTATTATTTTAAAATTTTGCAATGGTGAATCACTCCAATGTTTTGACAATCATGACTAGCAATGAGACATGATGAAGGGGAAATTCACCGGGCGGACTAAAATGTAAGGTCAAAAAACATTTTCTTCAAACACTTGTTCAATTGAAAAGTACAAAAAGCATGCATACATTGTTCTTCATGTGTGTTTATCCTCTCTTTATTGTTATATGTTCTTGAGTCGTGTTTGGTTGTTGAGATTCACAAGATATAGTGAAAAGAATCACTTTGATAAAAGATGAATAGGAATCACTTGAGTTAAGTTACAAATGAGAGTGGGTCTATAAATATCCAACTCAAGAGGTAGGGAACTTTCCAAAATAGGGTTTCAATCTACTTGTACAAGGTTGGGCTTAGCCAAACCTAGAAATATAGTAATGATTACAATATAAGGTCGGCCAAGGTTGAAAGTGAAACCTACACCATTTTCAACATTGGTAGAGTCAAATATTGAATATTTCTTTGGAATACAAGTAGTATATGTAACGGTGTTACTTGAGACTTGTGATTGCACCTTATTGACATATCTTGGAAAGGGATGATGTATTGGACACGGGGTGTACATCTTGGGTACATACTGGCCATACTCAATTTGGCAGGGTATATTGGGGATGTAGGGGGGTAAGTCCTTGTTCATTTTCCTCCTGTCTTGGACACATGGACATACCTCGTGGAATGAGGAATATATACACATACCCAAAGTGTGGTATGTGCAATGACAAAAATAAAAAACCCTAATCACTCCCACCCTTTCCTAGTTGGTCCACCTACCCTCTTCTTTATATTGAAACCTATGCAAACCATAAATAAAATCGTTTTCACCATTTTCTATACATTGTTAGTTGGTCTAAGGCATCCCTTTGGTGTTGGTAATTACTTGGAGTTGAAAAATCACATTTACAATATATTTTCTAAGTGTTTCCCTTGGATTTGATGTTTATGATGCACTGGTGCTCGAACACATGGAAGCAGAAGGGAAAGCGCTAGCTAATTTATGATTTTGACATTTATTACTTTATTTTTTATAATTATTTATAATCATTGGTAGAAATATATGTTGTTATAAATGGAACTAACATTGAACATGTCGACCAAAAAACCAGAACCGGACTAGTCCATCCCAAAAACTGGAGCCAAGAATAAAACCAGAAACAAAATTAGTGGACCAAAACAGATAAAATTTTAAAATTTTGATGAATTTCTTGTATTCATATACATCAATGTAAATCTTGGTAATTATACCAAAAATATGCAATTTTTTCTCATGTATATACCATGCAAGGGTAAATATAAAAAAATAGTGCCATGTGCAATACATGTCTACAACAAAATACAAAAACATTGAGGCTCTAATTGGCCTCTAGAGTCCTAAAACGATCATGCTACAAAAAATAATTACATATCATCAAAATCATGCCCTATATTGGGGTCCTCATCATCAATAACACCCTTTGTCTCTCCCTCGATCCATAGGGGGTATCAAGATTCAGTACTAGTGCTTGGTGCTACTTGTAGATACAAGTCGATCCACCATGTTTCTCAAATCAACGCCCTCCAATTTTGATGAAATTGGCTAATCCCTAAAAACAAGATTGCTAAGGCTATGGAGTGGGGTTCTTAGGTGACATAGGAAGATTAAGCCTTAACGAAATGTATGGTTTTTGTAGTATATGAAATGGGATTGAAATGCAAATGGGATAAGGAAAATATTTATAAATGAAGGAAAAAAATAAGTAATAAAAAGAGATGGAAGGAAACCATTGCTTATGAGTCATGGGATAATGGAGTCATAAGGCATTGGATAAACAAGAGAACATGTCACAAACAACTACTTTGAATTAGGTCATATGGTATAAAAGGATTTTTTACCATCTTCCACCAACTAATAGATGAAGGAACTATTTGATCAATTCATCTTTAAGGTAAGGCAAAAAGGTAAAAAGGGCCTAATATGATGCAACTAAACCTTAAGTATTTTCTGGAAATATGTTGCTAAAACTAGTCTTGGAGGGCTAAGATTTCCACTCATCAATCAAATTATAAAGGCACTATTTTATGGCTGAAATGTTCTTCCAAAGTTGCAACTTAAATGATAGAAGAAAGGAGAACAAGTGCCGAAATAAAAAATGAAATAAAGAAAAAGGGAGAGCCTTGTCACATTTCTTTACTCCTAGATGAATGAATTCATTACTAAGCCTTTATAAGAAAATGGCAACAAGAATCATTTACAATGACATGAATAGAAAATTGAAGAGCATAAATAAACCATACATCAAAGTGGATCAATACCAAGTCCAAGTCCATGACACCAAGATTATTCTTATCCTCTTATCCTTTGTTTTGTTTGTTTTTTATTTTTTTTAAATACCAACAGGTCGTCGGTCTTTTGGCATCCCTCCCATCATTGATATAGCGTAAACATAGAAGATATATACCCCTCATCGGTAGTTCGACATTCCTCTTCCAATGTATTGTGTAACGTCCCTCCCTTCGTTGATATAGCATAAACTTCGAAGATATAATCCCCTCGTCAATCTTGCGACGTCCACTGGGGGTCCCACGATGTCGCATGTCCGACTCAATGGACCTCTATATTGTGATAATGTAAACGTTGGAGATATAGGATCCTCATCGTTCTTATGACATCCCTTGTGGCATCATAGGTGAGACGTTCTGGCGTCATGGTTGCAACATCCATAGTGGGCTTGGACAGTGAAAGTAGAGATGATATGTGTCTGCTAGAAACATAGCACAAGCGACGATATATGTGTCATCGGTATGATGACATCATGTGAAACAACGTTTGAGGGGGTCCAATGTTTGTTGTTCTCTCAATAATATAAAGTGGCAATTTATACGAACATGCCACCGAAAAATGACCCAAATGTACAAGTGGATGATGCAACTAGAAAAACTTGGGTTTATTGCATTCAACAAAAATATGGTGTTTTTGATACTTTTAAGAAGTGGAAAGCTTTGTTTGATAATGAGATAGGAAAAAGGTTGAAGTGTCTCAGATTAGAAAAAGGAGGTGAATATTGCAGCAAGGAGTTTGATTATTATTCTTCATACCATGGGATTCATAGATAGAAGACAGCTCCATGAACACCACAAGAAAATGGTGTGTCAGAAAGGGTGAACAGGAGAATAATGGAGCGTGAAAGGAGTATGAGATTGCATGTTGGGTTGCCCTTACAATTCCGGGTAGATGTTGTAGATATTTTTTTTTACTTAATAAAAAGAGGACCTTCAAGATCTTTGGATGGTGGCATTCCAGAGGATGCATGGACAGGTAAAAAGGTAAACTATTCATTTTTGAATACTTTTGGTTGTGAAGCATTTGTCCATATTGATAAAGAAATAGAACAAAGCTTGAGGAAAAATCCAAAAAGTGTACCTTTATTGGATATGGTGTTAATGATTTTGGTTATCACTTATGGGATTATTAAAATCACAAAATCATTAGGAGTAGAGATGTCATATTCGATGAGAAGTTCATGTGCAAAGATCAGTTGCAGGGAAAGAAATAGGGGAAAAAAAACCAGAATACATAGTGCTTGATGAAATCACTAAAAAAGAAATTCCAAAGGTACCAGAAAATCAAAATGTACAACAATAGGAGCATCGGGTACCTCAAACTCTTGCAAGTGTTGTTAGAATATCTACCAAGTTAAGTAGACCCCCTAAACGATACTCTCCTCCATTGTATTATTTATTGTTGATTGATTCTGGTGAATCAGAATGTTATGAAGACGCAATGTAGGTAGACACTAAAAAGAAGTGGGAGCAAGGCATGAAAGAGGAAATGGATTCCTTGGTAAATAATCATACTTGGGACTTGGTTCAGTTTCCTGCAGGGAAAAGAGCATTGCAGAATAAATGGGTTTATATGTTGAAGGAAGAAGATGGAGGAAAAAGACGGTACAAGGCTAGACTTGTTGTAAAGGGGTTTGCACAAAAGAAAGGTATATATTTTGATGAAATATTTTCCCCTGTTGTTAATATGACTTCAATTAGGACTATTTTAAGTCTTATGGCACTAGAAGATTTGCATCTTGAACAATTAGATGTAAAAATATATTTTCTCCATGGGGATTTGGAGGAAGAGATTTATATGCAACAGTCACAGGGGTATAAGGTCAAAGAAAAGGAGAATTCGGTATGCAGGTTGAAGAAGAGTTTGTATGGCCTAAATAAAGATCCAAGGTAGTGGTATTTGAAGTTTGACAGGTTTATGATAGAACAAGGTTATAGTAGATCTCATTTTGATCAATATGTTTATTTTAAAAGGTTATAAAATGGAAGGTATATTATTTTTCTATTGTATGTAGATGACATGCTTGTTGCAGTGTCTAATATGAAGGATATAAATGTGCTCAAGAAGAAATATCTAATTCATTTGTGATGAAGTATTTGGGTGCTACAAAGAAAATCTTTGGTATGAGAATAACAAGAGACAAGAAAAATCACAAATTGACATTGTCTTAGGGTGAGTACATAGAGGAGGTGTTGGAGAGGTTTAGAGGGCAGAATGAAAAACCAGTTAGTATACCTTTGGCTAGCCATTTCAAATTAACTAAGGAAATGTTTCCCAATATACAGGAGGAGATAGAATACATGTCCAGGGTCCTTCGTCCCTATTTATTATGGTACCGGGAGAAGGAGAGTAACCTTCATCCCTATCTATTACGGTACCGAGAGAAGGAGAGTAACCTTCGCCCCTATCTATTATGGTGCCGGGAGAAGGAGATTAACCTTCATCCATATCTATTACGATGCTAGGAGAAGGAGAGTAACCTTCATCCCTAACTTTAGCTGAGCCAGAAGGTTGTCAAGTTGTAAAAGCATGAAAAATGGCTACTGTTGAGCCATGAGAACCCCGTGGTAAGCCAGGATCGCCTAGAATATGTTGTGTTGAGATAACACAAGCCGAAGGGACACCTCGGCAGAGAAATTCTGAGGGATGCCTCAACTATAAGACATGATAGAGTCTCTAGAATTATTCCTGTGCGAGAAGACACATCTTGGCAAGGAAAGATGGATCACCCGAGGGACTGTATAGCAGAGAAGGGTATGCCTGAGCCTGGGCCTGGAGGGTGAGTGACTACAAGGAAGAGAAGACCTTAATATTTCTTATAAACTGTTTATTGGGATCATGCACACGATGGATAGTTCTTCCTGTGCGAGAAAACCTTGGCAAGGCAAGATGGATCACTCGAGGGATTGTATAGCAGAGAAGGGAATGCCTAAGCCTAGGCCTGGAGGGTGAGTGACCACAAGGAAGATAAAGCCTTGATATTTATCATGAACTATTGATGGGGATCATGCACCCAATGGGTATGTCAAGGAAAAACAATGAGCCTGGATAACAAAACAACCATGTGGATACAAATCCACAAACTACACAGATAATTATTGTGCTAAGATTAAAAAACTTTCCTAGAAATTTTTATACAATGTTATCACATGAGACTATGATTACTATTATTGTTGTCCAAGAATTATTGAAATCAAGTGTTTTTAAGAAAGAACACCGAGGAGGGTGTTCCTTTAAGGGGGAGGGAATTGTAACACCCCTATTTTCCCCAGCTTGTAATTAATCATAAAATGGGATTACCATGCTAAGGCATGTGGTCAGTGTAAATGTATTATTGTTTGAGTTGCCAATAATTGACTGTGGGGGTGAAGCCTTGAAAGTACTAGCCATGATATCACTATAGGAAATATTTTGAAAACTATAAGAGAGGGTTCATCATATCAAATAACCCCAAATTTCCCTTGATGGGGATAATAAATCTCCTTCGGATCCCAAGGAGAGAAGCCAGTTAATGAAGAAAGGACCAGTGGTTGAATTATCAACCACTCCCATGAATGAAATCATGGTCTGACTGCAGAATGTCAGCCCAAAGTACCATTGGGTATGACAGAACAAGATAACCCGAGTTCCCTTCTGAGAGAAGGAACAAGATGGGTCGAGAACCATCTTGGGGAAAAGAGATAATAAAAGTCAATAAGGAGAATGCACAGAGCTCTCAAGTGAAGGATGAACAAAAGGCCATGAGCTTGATGCTGAGTGAGAATATGATAAACCTCACCCAGGTCCATAACAGAGACAAAAATATCTGAATGTTGCAGAGAACAGAACCCGAGCAGAAGCTGAAACAGAGAAAGAATCCTTGAGAACCGCGAGAGTTCCCTGGTGATATCATGGCTTGGAACAGGGGTGGCCAAAGTGCTAAGAATGAATTCCTCTGAGCCTATGGTCAGGTGGAAGGACAAACACCCACAGTTAGTTAGTTGGTGACCACCTGTAATAGATAAGTAATCGCATATCTTGTGTATTTAAGTGGTACTATGAATTAAATTTGGATATCCTATGAATGTTGCAGGGATGGATATGTTTGCTTAATGATTTATACTGTACCATTTTTTTGTCTGCTTGATTGTGTAATTAGGAAAGTAGGAAATTTCATGATTTGGACGTGTTTTTATACTCGTAAATGCTTGGGTCATGTGGTGTCTTAAGCCAGAGCCACGAACTGTGAGTTCGTCGACCGTGGGAATAGTTTCATCTACGCAAGTTGACCCTCCTAGTCGTTCTGAGTCTCTTGGAGGACAGAGTCTGTTAATATTAGGAGAGGTAGTGCAGATATGCACAGGCTTTCTGCAAGGTAAGCAGAGACTAAGAACCACTTAAGTTCTAGACTTGATGAAGGAGCACAAGAGTAGTGCAGAAGACCCTTCTAAGTGTTAAGCCCAAGATAAAGAGCGCAACACTCTTAAATCTTCCATAACTGGCGAAGCTCAGGAAGGATAGTGAGACTCAAGTATTGAAAGGTAATATCCTTTCATTTGGAAGATGAACGGACGAGATCCATTTGGGAGGATATGAGGTCTGTCATGACCATTATATTTGAAGGAGGAGCATAGGCGTTAATGCCTCGACTCCTTCAGTCTTCGCAAGATCGACGAATGTTGGTAATCATCATGAAGGGGATGGATCCTCCAAAACCCGAAGTCGTGATGTGATCTAGACCGTAGTTCCAAGGATTTATTGGGACCCACCTTGACCATCAGATTTGTGAGTGCAGAATTTGCACGACGGGAGAATCGCGCATTGGTGCGATTAAAATTCTAAAACCCGAAGTTGCGATGTGATCTGGACCATTGGATTGAGGAAGGTTGTGGACCATTGATCCGATGTGAGCATATTAACGCAATGAGTACATGGGAGTTCCAAATTCTCTAAAGGACCAAGCTCAGAAGAGACTAGCACTTTTCAGAAGCGCAGATGAGGTCCAAGAGGCGAACTTGTTTCAAGTTCATAAGCTCAGGAGGGAAAGAGGAAGTCGAGACCCATACATCAGGGTTCGCAGGAAGTAAATCGAAGGTTGAGACCTTCGAAACATCTGAAATCTTCCAAGTTAGGGAAGAAAGTGAAATCTCAGGAGGAGGAGCAACAGTGACTGTTGGATCGAGCACTGTGAAAGATCTGGACCACTGGGATCCATGTCCAGAAAATTAGAAGAGCACGTAGGAGGAGATCATATATGGGTCGTCAGATCTAAACGTGAGGACCAAAAATCGTTGAATCCTAAGGAAAGTGCATGAGGCCTAACCCTTTGAAAGTGCACAGGAGAGTGGACTTGTGAATTCCCGAAGTTTCGAAGTCAATCGGAACCGTCCATCATCAGGGTTGATACGTGGCATAAGATCCACAACATCGGAGATTTGTGGATGAGGAGGATAAAAATCTGAAGTAAATCCTAGTCGTTGATCGCCAACGGGATACATGTCAGGAGATCGTATATTTTGGGTAAATACACTTCGAAAGGAAACGAGTGTGTAGAGGCTTGAAACTCTCGAAAGTCGAAGAGCCGAAGTAGATCCTGTCCATAGGCCGACAATAGATACGTGTCGATAGATTGGAGACTTCGGGGAAAACTACTTCGAAGGTTTCCAAGTGAGGAGTAAGAGAAACTCCCAAAGCCCCAAAATCCGAAGAGACGAAGCGTCGAACTGCCGAAGAGCCTAAGTGAATATGGACCACTAGATCCAAAGGGACGTGTGGCGATGGATCATGGAATCCGGAGAAATATATTCGAGAGTTTTCAGTTGAGATTTGAGACTCCCGAAGTCCGGAGAGTCGGAGAGCCGAAGTAAATATAAACCATCCAATCATCTGAAGTATATCTCAGTCGCTAGATCATCCAAAGTAAATATCAATCGTAAAATCGTCCGAAGTGAATCTGGATCGTCTGATCCAAAAGAGACGTGGCATAAATCTGTGGATTTTGGGTAAAGGCCCAAAGTAAGCCTCAATCGTTTGATTCGAGAGGACACGTGGAAATAATCCACATATGTCAAGGGGGAGTGAAAGTTGAGGACTCAGAAATCCGAAGTCCAAAGACACGAAGGGATCGAGGTCGTTGATTCGAGAGGGACACACGTCAGTGGATTATCAATTCCGAATAAAATCCATTAGGGAAAAACAAGAGTTGAGATTTGAGATTTCCAAAGTCCAGAAATCTGAAGCGACGAGAGTCGTCGATGTGAGGGTGGACACGTGGCACCAGATCTAGAACTCTGGAAGAAAAGAGAGGAGGAAAAGGTCTGAAGACCCGGAAAATATCTCGATCATTGATAGAGGAGGGAGCTGAAGGACCATTGATCTGGTTGAGGAGGCCAACGTCCCGAAGTGGGAGCAGAATCGTCGATTGAGGAGGACACATGGCAGACGATCTGTCGTTTTGGAGAAATCTCTCCAGAAGAAATGAAAATTTGAGAATTGAAACTCCCAAAGGCCGGACTTGTGGAGGAAATTGTAGCCGCACATCTGTAGTGACAGGTGTCAGCATATATTCCACTCCGGAAGATTGACGTACAGAAGAAATCAAATTTTGAGACTTGAGAATTCTAAAGTCTGGAATTCCGAAACGAATCACAGTCATTGATTTGAAAGAGGTCATATATGATCCACAGCTTTGAAAGAGATATATTTGAGCCGTCAGTTCAGAGGCACTGTCAAGATCGTGAGATCGACGGTCCCATATAATTTCAGGGATCGTAGATGCGCGAACTTTAAAAGGTTGAGGGTGGGTTGCAATCCAAACCACGGTTTTGAAGAAAGGACACATGGAGGCTTAAGGTGAATTGTGGGGTGAAAACTCATTTGGTTTCAAACCACCCTTGGTCGTGCTCCCAATCGCGTGGTTACGTAAGGCCATTGCCCAAGGTCATATCAAGGAAGGGGATTATTAGAAAAGGAGCTAGCACCCAGACTCTGAGATTTCACAGGCATGAAGAGGAGGGTCGTGGGTACCTTTAGATCTACACCAGGAAGTTGAAAGGGTTTGCGTCTAATTACAGAACAAGACCATCAAGGTCTCAAAGAGTCGTTTGGCTCCAAAATAGGAGATCCTTGACCAGGAGATCGGACTGGTTCCCCGACCATCCAAACTAGAAACCATGGATGGAGAATTTGTTCGTTAAGAAAAGAGAAAAATTTTATGCCCCGTCGTGGGTGTGTTACAGGTTGTTTCAATTTCAACAACAGAAGTAGAGTATGTTGTTGTTGCAGAGGCTAGTAAAGAAATGATTTGGTTACATAGTTTTATGGAGGAATTGGGAAAGAAGCAGGAGAATATCAAGTTGTACTATGACAGTGAGGGTTTCATTCATATTGCAAAGAACTCAGCCTTCCATTCAAAGACTAATCATATACAGCTCAGGTACCGTTTCATATGATCCATCTTGGAAGATGGAAATTTGAAGTTGGAAAAGATACATACTAGCCAAAATCCTATAGACATGTTAACAAAGGGAGTAACCAGGGAGAAATTGATTTCCTACTCAGTTTCAGTTGGTCTTCAAGCATGAAGGTGAAGATGAGAAATTTGACAGGTCCAGAGTGGAGTATAGTCCAGCAGGTACAACAACAGTGGAGTTGTTGTGATCAGTCTCCAAGTGGGAGATTGTTGTTTGTGGAGCCTGATTATCTTCCTGATTCAGAGGTTTGTTTCAGTCGTGCTTGGACCCCATTCCCTAACGAGGGGTGTGGGGGGGATTTCCCCCCCACAACTGTCACCAAGGGGGTCCAGGGGGGGCGGTGACAATTTTTGTAGCCCCCCTGGCGTGGGATTCGGGGGCAGCGACCCCGAAGAGAAATATTGGGAAAATTTCCCTTGTAAAATACTGTAATTTCGTAGTCAATCTGGACCGTTCATTATAAGGTCGCAGATCTGATGATAGAAGTTATTTTTTAGGTTTTTTTTCCTTAGAAGGAAACCCTCTCTTATGAGGGAATTGTATTGTAGTTGTGTATCATTGCGAATGTTGTACTCTAACAGAGGATATTGTGAGACAAAGAAGAGGAATTTACAATGGGTCTGTTGTAGGTTGTATCCCTTCATTTTGTTGAATAATAAAAAGGAAGGACCTGGCCATTTCTTTGGTGTACGTAGCCCACATTGGGTGAACCACATATATCTGTGTCTCTATTGTATTGTGTATATTTTGTGTTTTATTTCTGCATTTTTTTTATTTTATTGCTCAGTGATCCTGTTTTTCTAACATACTGCTTGTAATTCACAGCACTCAACCACTCGAGCTAACCCACTAAGATAACCCTAAATTATAATATGTAATAAATAGCGTATTATTTATGGGATGGGAATCAAGTCATGTGGGGTTATATATAATGATCTCATGTATTAAATATGTGAAATGCATTGTAAATATTCCTAGTGTTGAGCTCAAGGTCAAGGCATTACCAGTGAATGCATAAGAGTCTGAGTGGAGGGTTAGGTTTATAATGTGGTGGGTATATTTTCCATGATATGTTCATGTGTCTATAAAATCATGTAAAAGGGGGAAATGCATAATAATATAATATCCTCCAAAATGGTTGCTTGAGAGAGAAACAAGGGGACTATGATACCACAAGATGGGAAGAGGAAAAGGGGTTGTTGGTTTATTTGACCTTGTCATTGTCCTTGGGAGTACTATCCTTTATTGCTCGTGATTTATTACAAGTTGTCCCATTGATATTTGACTTATGGGTATGGTCTAAGTACAAGTGTCATATATGTCATATCCTTAGGAAGAGAGAGGGGGTCTCATGCAAGAAAATGTCTTCCATCGTCTTTTCCATGTATCCTAGGAGATATTATCATCATGGGAATTAGGCATCCATTAGTGGGAATGGAAAGGAGGAAGAGGTATCATGTTATAGAAATGTTTCTCCCTAGTTTTCATGGTTGTTATGGCTGAAATTGGCAAGAGTTTCCTAGGTGTTTGTGGCTAGTAAGAGCTTACAAAATTTGGGGAATCTTGCGGTTGAAAATGCGGACAAAAATATGATGGCTGGAAATAAATACCATTCTTGTAATGTCCACGGTAGCTGAGGAAAAACCTTCAAAGCTTCAACCTTGTTGTCGTTTCTCATTGACTGTTAGAGGCCAAGTGTATTATATCCCAAGTTATTACCAAAAGGCAAACAATAGATTGGACTCTTTCTACACACACTTAATAGAATTGTAAGCGAAGAACACTCTAAGGGAGTGTGGATCAGAGAAGGAGTGAGTCTTCCTTATGTTGTGTGGGGAAATGGTAGAGAATGTCATGGCTAGTCTGAGTGCTAGAAGAGGGCCTGGAGAGATTTGTAGTGAGCATATTTTCGTCTCATGACAATAATAGGTTGGGTTGAGAGATATTTTAGACCCTATAGGGGATCCCCTCACCCTATTGGTATCACAATCTAGCTTGGGGATGGAATCCATAGTTGATTCCTATGATTGGGTGGAAATTTCTCTTTGACAACCAATTTGGTGGACATGGCTCCATTTGCAAATAAGTATTCATGTTTTTTTCTTATGGAAAGTTTTTCTTCTTTTCTCATACATTGAGTTTAATGGGTAATGAAAGAGTTTGAATTATGGAATTTTATTTCCATTGTTGTTTTGTGTTTCCATGTAAATTCCATATTATTGTTGTTATTAGAGGTTCAATTTGACCACACACTCAGGTTCTGAGGGTAAGTAAACTTGTGGGTAATATTGGATGGCCAAGGATGGCATCTTGGGAATGCTACAGAATGATAGCAAAGCAATGTGGAGTTTCTTTGCAGTACCCCATCACCTCAACAATGATAAAGAGATAGTTGAGTATGCCACAAAGTGGTACCCGAAAAAAATTTGTAGAGATTTTTAATGCCCCATCACCTCAAATGATTTACAAAGGTGGCTAGATACTTCACACACACATATATAATCTTACCAATGTTAACCTACCACAAATGGTTCTTCATTGGTACAATAAATGCACTCATTATAAAGAAACAATAATCAACACACTCAATTTAGGAAACTTAACAATTTCAAACTAAATCACTGCTTAATCATACAACTTTTCTTATCATGACATGAATCTTCTGTCGAAATACATCTATACACGAGGTGAAAACTATTATATCCTACAACACGTATCTTAATGACAACCATATATGTCTAGGGAATATAAAACATACTTATCCATTATTGTAATCCCAAAGTCATTGAAAAATACTTGATATTCATCTACCCGTCAAAAAATATAGGACCCCAATGCCCTTAACAAAATTCCTCTACCATTACCATCTGTGTATCCAACATACAAAACTACATCCATATGAGTAACCACTTGAGAAAACCCCTTATATCATGCACATGACACTTGCTCAACAACATCAAATCATCACATGATGTTAAAATAATTTGATAACGTACCTACCACCATAAATAGTGCATGAAGTCACCATAAATAATGCATGAAGTTATATTCATTATACTCCCACCAAATCATCACAATCTAATTTAGTTTATTAATATATTTATGTAAAAATACATAAAATGATGCATACATAAACTAAAACCAATTAAATCATATACATCATAATCAACATCTATTGTGATTTAGTTTATTAATATATTTATGTAAAAATACATAAAATTATGCATACATAAACTAAAACCAATTAAATCATATACATCATAATCAACATCTTGACATAGGTTCACATACTTGTCCATTCATAAGATTATGCATGTACAAATCTAAAGATAATTAACATTGACATCATATAAGACTATACATGACAAATTTTGAAACAGTGTAAAAGACAACCTTATGATTGTTGTAAGTTTTATCACTTTCACTTCGAATCTTTTCTATTTTGTGTTTATATATGAAAGAAGTTGTAATGTCTCTTAATGTGTTATGATCTCCTTAGAATTTCCTTGAAAGGTTTATATATGTTTTTTTGGGAGGCATAATTTACTTCAACATGATTTTTTATTTATAAATATAATATATTTGTGATAATAAGGGATCCACACATTTCCCTTTTATGATTTCAATATTTATAAATATAATAAAAGCAAGATAATTTTTTTAAATTCTATTTTTATTTTTGTAAGGATATGTATTCTTTCATAAAAAAATTTAAATATAAAGTAAATCTTCTTAAATATAAATGAACATATAGTTTTTTTTTCAATAATGAAAATTTGCTTCAAAATTATATTAGTGATATATTTTTTTACATCGTAGTACATTTCAATACGAAGATTGAAGTCGAAAGATACAAAAAGTCTTCAATAAGGCAAGAAAAAGAAACATAGCCTCCTTACATATAGTTTTATTATAACTTTCTATTCAATCCGAAACTGGAAGGGAACAAGTTCTATAATAATCTATCTCCAAATATAGGATATTCTAATCCACATATGTCAAAATGTATCTTTGCACAAAAAATCAATACTAATATATATAATAGTACTCCTTTGTCCCTTCAATACTCCTATACCAACGAACAAAGGAGATATGTCCTTCTGGTTCTCCTAAAGCTTGCTTGAAAAGGGAATCCGCTTCAGTATTGAAGTGCCTGTAAACATGGTGAAAACTAATATTCTGGAACTTTTTTACTAGGATCAGGATCCTATTTTTCCATCCTTCTAGGGCACTTACCTGAAGTCTTCCCTTATTCGAGAGCCAATCTATTATCACCCTGGAGTCTCCCATAACTCGGTTGTTGTGATAAGGCACCAGATCTACAATCACTAGTGTGGCCCATGCAACAATTAATTCTGCCCTGGAATTTGATCCACTTCCACAGTTAAACATCCATCTGATAATAGTAGAATCTTGAGTTTTTATAATACCTCCCTCCCCAGCCATAGTTCCATTAACTTGTGAAGCCCCATCAAACCACACAAAAGCATCCCCCACCTGAAAAGATATATGGACAGCCTTTGGAGATTTATCTTTCACCGGTCTTGAGGAGCAGTTATGAATAGCCATGGCTTTGGTGAAAACTGCTTGGATCGTTGGCTTGTGATTTTCAAAAATATATTTATTCCGCTTAATCCAAATAAACCAATACAGGTGCACAGCCAGAGTGGGAGAAGAGTATTTTTCCTCAAAACATGTCTTAAAACAATCTGCCACAGTATTTCCCACCCAATTTTGTTAATGTTTTAAAATCAAATTCACTCAGTCCCAAACAACAACAGTGAAGGAACACTTAATGAAAAGGTGAGAGGTGGTTTCCTTTTCATTCTTACACAACACACAATGACTAGGTCCATTCCATCCTCACGCCTGCAGATAATCCCAAGTCAATATCCTTCCTTCCACAACTAGCTAAACAAATAACTTTATCTTAAGTTGAAGATGCCACTGTCAGATTGAGCGCTGCCATCTATCGATCCTCTTCAAGCATTTTGTAGAGACAATACCACCATATATATATATTACCGTAGGTATACCAGAATTGTCCCCCCCTATCCAAATCAGATTATCTTTTGTATTCTGTAATATAATCCCCGAATCAATCAGTGCCTTTCGGAAAAGATCCCATTCTGTAGCCAAATTTCCCCTAAGATTTATATCATTGCTTGTTAACCAATAGTTACAAAGAAGTGAGTTGTTCGATTTTTTCCTAACCTATGCCAAGGTATGTAAATGATTCTGATTAAGCATTGACACCAGAGGTTGAGATAAGAAGGAAAGATTTCCCAAGCCTATAATCGTGTTTGTACCAATTGAAATAAGTTGCCCCGAACCGGGCACCCAACATAACCAATGTAGAATCAAATGTACTGATGCAATTAACCCGCGCCAGATCTTTGAAATTGCTTTATGTTCAAAGTTAGGAGACCTTACCCACTGAGAAACAGTCATATGGGTCAGATACTTATCCATTATGATCCTATGCCACATCCCTCCACTAGTAATCACCCTCCATAGTGTGTGTGCCGCCAACGCTTTGCTGAAATCGAAAATGTTTAAGAAACCCCAACCCCCAAATTATTTAGGCACTGCTATCTTTTCCCAATTGCAAAGGTGGATAGAGCCAGTATCCTTATTCTTTTTCCATAAGAAATTATACATTAGCTTTCTAATAGAATTTAAAACCGAACAAGGAATAGAAGCAAGGGACATCCAATATACAGAGTGAGATTCCAACACTGCTTTTAAAAGAGTGTATCTTCCTCCCAAGGAAATCTAGCGGAAGCACCAATTGCTTATTTTCTTTAAGAGCCAACACCAATCACATGCCCGATACATACCAGTTTTAAGATAGTAACCAAGATATTTAAACCTCGCATCTAAGTCCTCGAAATAGAAAGGAAAAATCATTTTGAATGGTCTTGGGTCTTCTTCCGACAAGCCTTCCTGAAGCACTGTAGATCTTGAGATATTAATCAGCAAGTGAGAAGCCGAACAGAAATTTTTAAGCAGCTTGTCGATCTCCACCCATTCCTCTGCGCTGGCCTTCGAAATTATCACAACATCATCAACAAATAGAACATGTAAAAAATTTATAGTTCTAGAAACTTTCACACCTGTTATCCTTCCTTCAAAAATTTTCCCATTTAATAACAGACTTAAACCCTCCATAACAAGGATGAACAATAACGGGGATAAAGGGCATCCCTGTCTGAGCCCCCAACCACTTTTAAAGAAAGTTGTTGGTTCCCCATTTATCAGCACCAAGAAGGAGATAGACGTTACACAACTCAATATTCATTCTATCAAATCCAGTCCCAAACCTATATGTATAAGTATCATCCTCAGGAAGTCCCAACTAATGCAGTCATAAGCTTTCTTCAGATCAATCTTTGGTACTAAAGATTTTTCTTTTTTCTTTTTTAAACTATGGAGACACTCGTTCACAGTGCCTATGGCATCCTGTATTCTTCTACCTTGAAGAAACCTTAATTGTTCTTCAGAGATTGATCTAGACAGAACCGGCTTGATTCGATTTGCTATAACATTGGATATGATTTTATAGCATAAGTTACAGAGTGATATAGGCCTAAAGTCTCTGAAACATTGAGGTTTATTAACTTTAGGTATTAAAGCAATGAAAGTAGAATTTATACCTCCCACAATTTTGCCTCTAATTCTAGCTTCTTTGGCCATCTCCAGTAGGTCTCCCCCTACTAATTCAAAGAAGTGACTGAAAAACTCTACTGACCATCCATCGGGCCCCGGGCTCTTGTCAGTTTTAAATTTCTTTAATATCTTCTCTATCTCCTCCAATTTAATCGACGCATAGAGAGAAAGTGCCTCCTCTTCAGTAACCATTTTTTTAAAAACAGAAGCAACCCTGACTTGTTCAGTGGATGTGGAAGAATCTCGTTCTTTGTCCATATCTTTAAAATGTTTGACTGCTTCTTCTTTAATGTTCTCCTACCCAATAACAACTTCCCCCGAATCATCCCAGATTTCCCATATGTACTTACTTATTCTTATAAAGTTTGCATAATTATGGAAAAATTTAGTGTTATTGTCTCCACTCTAAAGCCAAATAGCTATGTTGTGTTGTCGCCAGTATTCCTCCTTTTCCTTAAGAATCTTATTTCTTGCAGTTTCCAATTCCTTCACTAAAGATTCTTGGTCAAGCCGACCAGTTCTATTTGAGTTATTATGGAGGCATTCTGTAATTTCTTCTTCTAGATTTTTTAAATGTGCTTATGTCCTTAATTTATGATCCTTCAACCAAAGTTTAGTGTGTTGCTTAAGGTCCTTAATTTTCCATATTAGCCTATTTTGTTTACCACTTTCGCCCAGGTATTTCGGATCGATCTAAAGTTGTTTTACCAAAGTCTCAAAACTTAAATCCTGAATCCAAAAAGGATTCATCTTAAAGGGAAAGGAGATGAAAGTAGTAGGAAGATCTAGCTGTAATAAAATAGGAGCATGGTCTGAAATGTATGGGTACTCCACCCAGGACCGATAAATACCAACCGAAGCTAGAATATCCTCAGAAATGAAAGATCCATCTAACCTCTTAGCTATAAGATCTGTGACAGCCCAATTATTCCTCCACGTCGGAACAAGCTTCCCCGAAACAATGTCAATAAGACCAAAATCTTGAAAGAAAGTCTTGAAGAAACCTGCCAAGCAACCCAAGTTCTAACACCTCCCCAAATCTCACCAGTAGACAGGGTCAGATTTAAGTCGCCCATCACAACCAAATTTTTTTTTGATAACAATCCTGACCTTCCCAGGCACTCCCAAAATACTTTACGCTCCACACAAGGTCCATAGGTGTTCAGTATATTAACCTATCTCCTAGTGGAAAGATAATATCCTAACAATAAGATGCCACCATAAGTTAGAAAGGTTCTCAAATAAAAAAAGTTGGGATCCCATGATACCAATAAACCCCCTGAACTCCCATCAGATTTTACTGCACAACAAAGCCAGTTTGGTTAGAGTTTGACCATGAAATCCCAAGCCTTTCCTGCAAGCACCATAGTCTCCTGAAACATTACAATCTCAGGTCTGGTTCTGTCTAGTACCCTTCGCACCGAGGCTAGTTTTAGGGCGCCCCCAATCCCTCTTATATTAACTGAGAGTAAAAGCATTATTTAGCCCGTGTGATGGCTTTGCATGCTCTAAGTGCCCCACAGTCAATAGGATTAACAAGACCAGTAGTCGATGTTGCCTTTGTTTTCTTTTTCCTGGCACTTCGGGTTTTTATGGGAGAGGTCTCGAAACCCAGACCCTGGGACCAAACAGAATCTTTCTCCTTTGTACCCATCACTAAACTCGAACCACTAGTCTCCCCGTCAGTGGAACTAGTATTTAGTAAAGCCTTCCCCCAAAAAATAGGTAATTGATTAAGTGAGGAGGGATCCTTCAAGTAAGGAATAAAGGAGTCTAAAACTGCTTCAAGGGAGGGTTCTGAATCCTCCGGTTCACGGTAACCCGGAAGGTTAGGGGAAGAAACAATTAATAAGGGAGAGGAACCCTGACTCAGTTAAGTAAACACATAGTCCACATGGGTGGAAGGACAAAGGTTGCTAGGTAAATTCAAAGACTCGGAAAGGTTCCCCGCAGATGGTCGAGGTGGGTCCCTAGCGATCTCAGTCAAGTTACCGGAACGAATAGGAAAATCATAAGGATGATCAGACATCAAAAGGTCTCTCGCACCCGCTTCAGACTAAGGACAAGAAAGTGAAATGGACCATGCTAACCACTTCGAGGAACTTAAGGTTTCTTTTTCCAATGTCGAGAGAGTAGAATAAAAAGAAGGAATGTGGTATTTGATCTTACCGGAAAAAGTTGACGCGGATTTTGGTTCTTCCAAGTCTTGTGAGAAGTTTTTCGAGCTAGCACTGTAGAACCACGTAGCAATGGATAAATCAATAGTCATTTTTAGAGTCAAGGTCCTCCTGTACATCTGTCTCCTCATACAAACCTTTAAATTCTCTTCGCAGATGTCTGGTACTACAGGAAAGGCTACACCGAAAGGGTATGCCTAAGTAATCAAGTCGTTGTGATATACACCACCCTCGCCATTCAATTTCTAAAGTTTCAGGAAGACCACGGGTAATATCCATTTCAACCAATATCCTACAAAATTTCCATGAAGACGAGCTTAACAAACCACTATCAACCGTAATGAAACTGCCAAGAGCTTCACCGATATCCTTCAGTGCCCCTTCATTCCACATGTGGAGAGGCAAGCCTGGAAGAAGAATCCAGAAATGCCAAAACGAGAAGTATTCAGTCTCAAGATTGAAAGACACCCTCCATTTTTTAAGCATAAAGCTACTATCCCCGTTCAACCACCTATGTGCTAATAGAGTATTCACATCTTCCGGAGAGCGACAAATAACCCCCCACTATCCTTTGGAACGCTGCACCAACTCCATAGTGTATCCTAACACAGGCGACAAAACTCTTTCCGACCAGACCGGAGTTTTTTCCCTGTAGGCAAACCTCCCTACTAAAGCACAAAGAGCTAATCGACATGTATCCTCAAGGACCACGTCTGAACCAAGTACCATTTTCCTAGAAACCAATTGTTAGAAGTCCACTGTTTTATGTGCTTGCAAAAGACCGATGGATGTTTATTTCTTCCACGTGAACCAGAGGGTGCACACCCAAAGTTCCATTGTTTATCCACACAATCCGTTCTGGAACTAAAGTTCTTCGTGCACGGTTCTACCAGACCAGGAAGAGTAGCATTAGAAGTGTCAAAGTAATTGTTAATACTACCTAAACCTCCATTCGGTGGGACACCAGACTTCCGAGGTGAGGTTCTACGCTTCGAAAGAGTCACGAAAGCCGGGTAATCAGACTAAAGTCATGACTCCTTCCAAAAGGTGTCATCCTCCTCATTTAAAAGATCATTAATATCCTCATTAAGCGAGGATTTATGGTGGGTAGTCATCTAAGCCGCTAGCTAACACCTCCAATCCACAACTCTGAAATCAAGGGCCAACAATGAGCCCAACCCACAAGGAGATTTAAAAACGCCGGTTAAAGTAAAGGTACACGGAGGCAAAAAGACATTAAAACCACAAGATCCTAGCCCAGGTGTCAAGTATAGTAATTAAAAAAACATAGAAGAGTTAAGACTATCCAGTTTCCGAGAAAGGAAATAATAATAGTCATAAATAAAAAAAGTATGTAACTGTCGCCAAGGTGTACCTTAGTAAAGAGAGCCATTAAATCGGAGTAAAAGAAAGTAAGGGGAAGTCGGAAAATAGTTCTAGAAACTACCCAAAACACTGAAACTTAACCAATTCCTTCACCTTCGAAACTAGCTAAACAATTACTAGGAGCTTGCGAACCAGTCCCCAATAGGGTTTCCCGCCATAAGCATTCAAATCTCTGGTTCGTTCTCTTGCTCCCTTCGGCTCTCTCCAACAGTCCATCGCAATGAACATATAGTTTTAATAAATCTATAGAGATAGAAAAATATATTTATTGGTGAAATATATATCTCAAGTAAATTTGTTAGACATTTCTTTTTATTATAAAATACTAAAAATAGTATTAATGATAAATCAATTTTTTCAAAGTTCAAGACGAATACAATAATATATTTATTAAGAATTTAATATATTACTTATAAAAAATGATTCTACATGAAGCGGATAATGTTTTTCTTTTCAATGTAGATATTAAACTTAATTGAGTTTAAAATTTTGAAATATATATTAGAGGAAATCCTTAACCACTTCCCTCATTAAGAATAATGTTTTTCTAAATTTAATTGAATTTAAAATTTTGAAATATATATTAGAGGAAATCCTTAACCACTTCCCTCATTACACAGATAGTATCATGATAAACTAAAATATATAAAAATTTGGAGTTTCGTTAACCAATGAACATATAGTTTTAATAAATCTATAGAGATAGAAAAATATATTTATTGGTGAAATATATATCTCAAGTAAATTTGTTAGACATTTCTTTTTATTATAAAATACCAAAATAGTATTAATGATAAATCAATTTTTTCAAAGTTCAAGACCTAATACAATAATATATTTATTAAGAATTTAATATATTACTTATAAAAAATGATTCTACATGAAGCGGATAATGTTTTTCTTTTCAATGTAGATATTAAACTTAATTGAGTTTAAAATTTGAAATATATATTAGAGGAAATCCTTAACCACTTCCCTCATTAAGAATAATGTTTTTAAATTTAATTGAATTTAAAATTTTGAAATATATATTAGAGGAAATCCTTAACCACTTCCCTCACACTGCATATATATATTATAAACTAAAAATATATAAAAATTCTGAGTTTCCCTGCTAACATGTTAAAATCATTCCTTCAACCACTAAATTATAATATATATATATATATATATATATATATATATATATATATATATATAACTTGAAAAAAAACCTCAAATATTTCTTCTCATTTCAATAATATTATACATAAATTAACAATCCAATCTATGATCCTATGATTGTAAAATGCACAAACTATGAGTTATAAATGTATTAATTGTTAAACATAATGTGATAATTATAATAATAATAAATAAAAATGTATGATGTTTCTTATAAATTCCATGCATCGCTCAAGCATTTAATGGAACTTAGAGATAAAGAAAATCTTTATAAATAATGTTTTGGAAACCAATAATCATCTAATAATAAGAATGACGGAACTTAAAATAAAAGAAATCTTGTAAATAATGTTGGGCTAACACATAATTATGTACTAAATATTATAATAATAATAGATAAATTAATAATTAATAATAATAGCATAATTTATGTAATAATTAAATTAATAGCATAATAATTATAATAATAATAGAGAAATTAATAATAAATGATATTATTAAAAAGTAATGCATTATTTTATAATGATGACGTTTGTCCACATGATATACTTGATGTAATTATATACTTAATTATAATAATAATAAATGATGGCATTAAGAAGTATATGCATTATTTTATAATGATGATATTTTTTAGGTGGTGTACATGATGTAATTATATATTTAGTTTGAGTGGACGTTAATCATCATCATCATCATATTGAATTGCTTACTAAGTAATATATTTATTGAAAAAAATTAAAAAAATAATAATAATAATAAAATTTAAATGTTTTATGGTTCAAATAATTTTATTAAAAACATTAAACAAACAATATGCATTTAGTAATATAGCAATTAATACTATATAGATTGGGATATGTATCATTTATGATTTAAAATATATTCAAATTAAATGATATATATCCTAATTTATATGATATTAATTGTTTTACTATCTGATGTATATTGATCACTAATATATTGTGGACTTCCTCTATATAAATTGAAACTGAAATAGAAAAATATAGTCTAAGGGTTTTGGGTCATTAACTAGTTTTTGTAAGTTCAAAGAATTTTTAGGTCTTATTCCAAGATCCAAAGATCATAGATAATATCAACAAGAAAATCAATATCCATTGTAATGATCCCCAAATTTACTTTCAACATGATCAAATGTTTTCTAGTAGCATATAACCTTAATCTCATACATAAGACCAGATACTTATCAAGTTTTCAAAATTAATTATTATATATTTAGTAATTTTTAATTTAAATCTATTTTAATCTTAAATTTATTAAAAGTTGAAGAAAAATCAAATTTCTTGTGTATTGTTTTT
>SNQJ01S0009731.1:114925-132047 GCA_010110895.2 Picea sitchensis | reverse complement strand
TAGGATGTTTTCTCCATCGCTATTTTTGGATTACAAAATACAATCCAAAAATAGAGATGGAGAAAACATCCTATAGCTCCTTCCTTTCCAATTTGGCCTCTATGGGAAAAGATGGGGAAAATTACACCAAAGAGGATTTGATTTTGGTTCTTTTGGTTCCCCTTCTTCCAAGCAGGGATGATTTAAAGGATGAAAATTTAGATTAATATGTAGAAACATGGGCTAATATTACTAGTCCTTAATATGCAAAATATAAAATGTTTGGCGATAGTTTTGTAAAAATATTCAAATTTCTAAGGATTTTGTATAGTTTATACAAAATTTTGGCAATTTTCAAGGTAAAATAATTTTATTGTATGGAATTTAGGTGAATTGTTTTTAGAGAAAATGGAAATTAGCGAATCATTTTTTGGGGAAAACAATGGAAAATTAGCCCATTTGCGAAATTTAGCCCCTAAAAGCATCTATGCTTCCAAGGAGTTCTTGTTGGACATTAGAAGGGGTGAAGAGGGGGGCGTTTTTGGGGATTTGTGAGGAATAGTGTGGAATCCCTCACCAATAAGGAGGGTGGTAGTAGGGTTTCTAGGTGGGAGAAGGTAATAAGAATTGGGTCACAATTTAGATAAGATTTAAGATCTTTTAAAAAGCTCTCTTTGGTGTGGGTAGTCTTGGAGATTTAAGGTGACCTATAAGTAGATGGTACTAGTTTATGTTTACCAACCATGTGAAGAAGATTATACATCATTTTTTCCATAAAAAAAGAATCTATAAGGGTTAAATCTAGGAAACATAAGACCGTCAAAGGGCCATTAGAGTAGGGACAACATTTTAGGTTGCTAAAAACTGATTATTATTTATTGAATGTAAGAGGTTTAGGTGCCTCCTTAAAAAAATCACTATACATAGTTTAGTTTTTTTGCATAAATATGATATTATTCTCATTCAAGAGACTACGATGAAGGGACAATATGATATAATAGTAACATACCCAACCCCCCCAGATAGTTCATGTCACTGTTTAAACAACCAAATAAAAATTCTCGATTTTTATATCTAAATGCGGAAAATAACACACATCATGAAATACAAGTTCATTCACTTGTCCATACTCAATAAAAACATAAAAACAATTTCTCAACTATGCATAGCAACAACTAAATAACATACAACAACATTCAACCATATAACCAGGGATTTAAATGCATCATTCTACTCCCAACAAGCAATAATAATCAAATACATTTCAGAGTAAATTGCACAACAACTATATTAGCATTATACCTGAGTAAACACAACAAATAGAACACTTATCTTATAAAATTTGAAACTTGCTGCAGAGGACAAACGTTCCTCCCAACCATAGCCTTGTTTTTCTAGTTTACAATAGAAATACACCCCCGAGATAGGGCTATGAATCCACAAGAGATGAAGGTCCCTAAGGTTGGCTAATGTCCCCCTTTCAACAATTAAACTCTCAACTAATTCCAATCCACCACCACACTTCCCATAAACCTACACAAACCAAGGGATGGAATCCCCCTTCACTTCTGATAGTACCTTAGGCATTTCCACTCCCCTATAGGGCTTCAAGCACAGGTTGGATATGAATTCTTCTTTCTAGGACTTCAGGAATTCCACATCCACAAACACAAATTTTCCCTGCAACAAAATGCATGCTTCCTTGGTGAAATTTGAATAACACGTTACTCCCAGGAACATAGCCTCTTTATCCACGAAATTATAGCTACAAACAACAACCAAACATTCCCACGACAACTTCCTTCAAGATTCATCACTCAGAAATCCATTGTTGGCCAGAAAACTCCATGTAAATACCACTCTCTATGCAAAAACGTGAATGTGCAATTAGGACCCCCTACCCATACAAACTTCCTCACTTTCTCTTGCTTGCTTGAATTGCACTCTTCCCCAAGATGATTGTAATCAACCCCCGTTCTCTCAATAACTATGGGAAGTGACTCTCACACCAACCCTCTGACATGAAGTCAATGATTGGGCTCTAGAACACTCAACAACTAATGGAAGGTTCATGGTTAGGATAATTTAGAAGTAAATGAGAAATGGGTTTTGGTTTAATAGACAAGGGTAATTCTCCCCCTTGGACCCCTTCCCTCTCTTGTGGATACTTATGTTGGCATGTTTTTTATAGGAAGAATGTGCCTGTCATTGATGGAAAGAACAACAACGATGATGGAAAACAGGAAAGGTTCGAAGACAGAAACCTTTGAATACTTAGAAAATCTTCTAATTCGGAAGAGATCGTAAACTTAGGAGGAGGAGCGACAATGGCCGTCGGATAGAGCACTGTGAAGAATATGGATCGTTGGATTAGAATCCAAGTAGGAGGAATGAGCGCGTAGAGGAGGAGAACAGATCTAAGGCGTTAGATTTGAGCGTGTGGACCACCCATCGTTGGATCCATAGGTAAGTGCATGGGCCTTAATTCCTTTAGAGTGTACAGTAGGAGTGAATACACAAGACGTGAAATCACGAAGTTTGAGTTTGCGAAATTGATCTCGACCATTGGATCATGGAGAGATCTGAACCGTTGATCTGGCAAGCGTAGATTCAGGGTTTGGGAAGAAAGGGGCGAGTTGATTTCCAAAGTCCTGAAACATGACGTCTCGAAGTCCTGAAGAGATGGAGAGTTGAAATAAATTTCAACCGTTAGATCCAGAGGGATACATGGCGATATATCGTGAGCTTCAGAGAAATATCACTTCAAGAATTTCCAGTTGAGAATTGAAATTCCTGAATCTCGGAGAGCCGAAGACCTGAAGTAAATCTCGATCGTTCGATCATCCAAAATAGATCTCAATCGTCAGATTGTACGAAGAAGATCTCAAGTGTCAGATCGTCCGAAGTGAATCTAGGTTGTTTGATCCAGAGTGTTAGTTTGAGATTTGAGATTTCAGAAGTTCGGAGACCCAAAGGAAGACTCAACCGTTGATCGAGAAAGGGGTTGTATAACACTTGATCTGGTTGACAGGTCAATTTCCTAAAGTGGAGGCAGAGCCATTGATTGAGAAGGGCAGGTGTTCGCAGATCATCGACTTCGAAAGATTGGCGTATGGAGAAAAGCAGGGTTTGAGATTTGAAACTCCTGGAGCCCAGATCATGAAGTAAATCACAACTGTTGATTTAGGAAGGTTAGATCTGATCCGCAGAACTTGAAAGGACAGACGTGAACCGTCAGTTCAGGAGCACCGTCAAGATTGTGAGATTGGCAGTCCCATCGCATTGCGGGGTCAGAACATGCCCGGGTCTTAATTTTTCGTGAGAGGGCCGCAATCAAAACCACAGTATCACCAAAGGAATACATGGAGATCTGTAGTGAGTTGCGGGGTGAAAAGTGGATTTCCCTCAAACCACCTTTGGCCGCGCCCGCAATCACGTGGTCACATGAGAGCTCAACCAAAGTCACATTAGCGGAAGATTGAGGAAGGAGATAGGGCTGCTAGGCTCCACATCAGAGGTTACACTTTGAAAAGTAAAAAAGCATCCGCATGTATAATCCAACGACGTTGATCAAATTGAATCTGATCGAAGGGTTGCTGTTTCATCTCATGATTTCTTGATCAGTTACGATTCAATTACACTAACTGAATCATTTTTTATGAGCGGTTGAATCATTGTTCTTGAGTGTTGGAATCATGATTCATGAGTGTTGGAATCATGATTCCTGAGCGTTTCTTTGAGATTCTCGACTTGAGCGTTGGAAATCTGGAGTGTAACGCTTGATGAGAGAAGGGATAAAAGAAAAATGCCATGACAAAGAGAGGTTGTTGTTTCTCTGTAAAAAGTAGTCGAATTGTAAGCAGTGAAGATTACATCATGAACTGAGGGAGAAAATGCAGAGATGAAGAACATAATATGGACAGAGAAGAAATGGTGAAAACAACAGACTATACGAGAACTTAAGCGCAAGAAGATGCGATAAGGAAGACACTAATGCATGCAGAGCAGACTAGTGTAGCAGAATAGTGATGAGACTGGTAAGCCATTGATAAATACTGTATCACTGTAATAAATTTCAGCAAGCAAATATTTATATCTCAGGGAGGTAGGGTGGTTCTAGGGAGGACTGTTGTCCTCATAGTTTCAAGTGGGTTCTTGAACACAGGGAGTTGTAGCTTCCATCTGGTTGCAGCCAGAAAAACCAGGGTGGTAGGGTGGTGCAAGGGAGAACCATTGTTCTCTGTTATGCAGGTTGGTGCTTGTGTTGATGGAAGTTGGTGCTTCCATCCAGTTGGTGCTGGAACACTCAATGAGTTGGTGCTTCCTTCTAGTGGGTGCTAGAGAAACCAAAGAGTTGGTGCTCTCAACAAGTTGCAACTTGATAAAGAAGAGGTTGTATCCTCATTTTGAATTGGTGCTCAAATAAAGATGATGTACAGAAATTAAAATACTCCCTATCATTCGAAGAAGAGGAGGTTTTCTCCCTTTATGGATTTCCTCGTGAATATCTGTCTCTGTGTATATCATATGTGTAATTTATGTTTGTTATTTCTGTTGCTCATGTCTTGCATAATCTTGATGATCACTTGGAGAAGGTTAATAATATTTTAATAGGTATAAAATCATTTAAGCACAGTAACAACTGATTCACCCCCCCCCTCTCAATTGTATTAGTAATTCCAACAATTGGTATCAGAGTGGGTTCCTTTTATTTAAAGGTAGATCAGAAAGCTTAAACATGACAAGCCATGAAGGAACTTCAACCAATAATCCTTCTATGTTTGATGGAACAAATTTTGCCTTATGGAAGGTTAGAATGAGAACAAACATCATGGCCTTAGGTGCTGATGTTTGGGATGTTTTAGGGTCTGGATATACAAAACCTGTTGTGTTAGCTTCCAAAGATGATAAGTTAGAATTTAGCTTCAATGCAAAGGCAATGAATGCTATCTTGAGTGGGCTTACTGAAGCTGAATTTGTAAAGGTCATGCAAATTGAATCTGCCAAAGAAATGTGGGATAAACTTATTAATAGTTATGAAGGAGATGAGAAAGTAAAATATGCCAAACTTCAGACACATAAATTGAAATTTGAACAACTAAAGATGAATGAGGATGAAACAGTTAGTAAATATTTTTTAAGAGTTGAGGATCTTGTGAATTCCATGAAGGGTCTTGGTGAGAAGATTGAAGACACATTTTTAGTTCAGAAGATTTTAAGATCTCTGCCTGATAGATTTAATACAAAAGTTTCTGCAATAGAAGAACTGAATGATCTTAAAACTCTGTCTATTGATCAAATCCTAGGAACTCTATCTGCTTATGAAATGAGGATTAAAAAAGATAAATCCACCACTAGAGAAGCATCTTTTGAAGCATACAAGAATTCTGATTCAAAATTAGATGACATTGAGGCAAAATTTGTGAGAAGGTTAAAGAAAGGATCAGGAAAATACCAAGGTAAGATGGCATTCAAATGTTTTAACTGTGGAAAGATAGGTCACTTTGCATCTAAGTGTCCACACAATAAGAAGGACCACAACTCTAAAGGTGAAGAGAAGTACAAATACAAGAGATTTGGTAAAAAGAAAAGTTTGTGTAAACAAAGATGACTCTTCAGAAGACACAAATAGTGACTCTTCCTGTGAAGATAAGGTTAATGAATTTATGCTTATGGGAAAAGAGGATTATGATAATAAAAGAACAAGAAGTGATGTTAATGATGAAGAAGTTGTGGTTGATATGGAAGGTGAACTAATCAGTTCTTTAGAAGAGATTAACAGACTCAGACTTAAGAAGAGAAAACAATAACAATTGTTGATGTAGTTTGAAAAGAATGGTAAAAAACCTGATGAAGATTTTGCCTTGCTAAAATTGGAGTTAGAAGAGGCAAAGAAAATAGAGGACACTTTGAAATTGTAGTTATCAGAGAAGAAGACAAGATGTGAAGCCTTGGAAGAAGAGGTAGTAAAAACCAAAAAAGAGATAGAGAAGTTTAAAGCATTGTATTTCCAAAATCTTCCAAGCATTAAAGCCTCAACAGAACTAAACAACATTCTAATAAAACAAAGATCTCCTTTGTTGAAGACTAGTTTAGGATATGTAAGTGGTTCAAGAAACAAACAGACATAAAGCAAACAACCAGTAAAGATGATCAAGTTCCAAGTCAGTAGACAATCAGACCATGTGAGTACTCTGCCACCGAAATATAATAAAGACAAGATGATCCCTGATAAAAAACAAAGATATCAGAAGATGGAGCAAAAAATGCCAAGAAGAAGGCCATCCTTCAGGTACCAAAATTTCTTCCATGGTTACTGTTTTTACTACTCTAATTTTGGTCACAAGATTKCAAATTGTCAAATTAAGTTTAGAGACATGCAACTGAGGAGATCAAGAAATAAACAATCTTTGCAACATAGAACTAAACATACAATGAGTAGACAAAGTTGCACCAATCACTTTGACCTACTAAACAATGAGCTCGAACACTATAAATGTCATAACTTTATCCACAAAGCTACAAACTTCCATCTGAAGAATTACAAAGTAGATCCAAGGATAAAACCCTTAGTTAGAAATGCCAGGACATTGAAAAATAAAGATAGTGAAAAATGTGGTCTAGTACTTTCAGCTCAAAGACAAAAGAACCCCTGGTATATTGAAAGTGGATGTTCCAAACATATGACTGGATACAAAAGTAAGTTTCTGTCTCTAAGTGAAAGAAAACCAGGAAATGTGACCTTTGGAAATGATGCGCCAGGAAAAATCAAAGGTAAAGGAATGGTAAGTCTAAGTAATGGCAAAGGGAAAACTCAAGATGTGCTGTTTATAGATGGTCTGAAACATAATCTTCTTAGAGTCAGTCAAGTTTGTGACAGAGGATGTAAAGTTGTATTCACTTCTAAAGATTGTAAAATATAATCTGTGAATTCAGGACAGTTGATTGCAAAAGGCATAAGAACAAAAAACAATGTATATGTTTTGAAAGAAGAAAAAGAAGAATGTCACTTAAGCGAGTATGATGAAAGCTGGTTATGGCATAGGAGACTTGGACACCTAAATTTTGATCATCTAATCAAAATTAGAAACAATGGGGAAGTAAAAGATCTTCCAAAATTATCAAAGCCATATGATTATGTATGCAAACCTTTCCAAATAGGAAAGCTCACTCAGACACAGTTTAAATCTAAGAACTTTGCATCAACAAATAAACCTCTTTAGTTAGTACATATGGATTTATGTGGAACATCAAGGAAGGAAGGTACATGAAAAGAAAATTATTTCATGTTGATTATTGATGATTATTCTAGACTTACATGGGTTGCCTTTCTAAAATAAAAATCTAAAGCATTTGAAAAATTGAAAGTGTTTAAGGCTCTGACTGAGAATCAAATAGGAAAAATATTGAAGGTAGTAAGGTCTGATAGAGGAGGAGAGTTTAGTTCAAGAGACTTCAAAGAGTTTTGTGATAAACATGGGATCAAAAGAGAGTATACTATTCCAAGGACTCCACAACAAAATGGAGTAGTTGAGAGGCATAATAGATCAGTTCAGCAGATGGAAAGATCAATGATGAATGAAAATAATATTGCTCAGACACATTGGGTAGAAGAAATTCATACAACTGTACATATTCTTAACAAATCTCATATCAGGCCACAAAGTGACAAGACTCCTTATGAACTATGGTTTGGAAGACCTGCTTCAATCAAGCATTTTAAAGTCTTTGGAAGTAAGTGTTATATCAAGAATAATGATGAAAATCTTAGCAAATATGATGACAGGGCTGATGAAGGTATCTTCTTAGGGTATGCTACAAACAATAAAGGATACAGATGCTATAATAAGAGGCTGCATAAATTTGTTGATTTTATTGACATAAAAGTTGATGAAGAAATCTCGGTACGAGATGTAAGCAGTGTTGAATCAACAACAAAGGATATAGTTGAAGTTTAAGATGAACAGGTACAAGAATAAAAAAGAGAAGACTGTACGTCAGATAAAGATACAAATACTCAGGCAGACTCAAATCAGCAGACAACATCAAATCCTCCCTCCAGAATTACTCAAAAGAATCATCCAGCAAGTCAGATAATTGGTGAGAAAGAGAAAGGTGTACAAACAAGGAGAAGGTTAATCAAAGACACCGAGCGATCACATATAGCCTTCATATCCATGGTGGAACCCAAGAACTTGAATGAAGCCAATAAATATGTAAATTGGTTAAAATCAATGAATGAGGAACTGGATCAGATTGAGAAGAACAATACTTGGGAGATTGTTCCTAGCCCTACAGATAAGAATGTAATTGGCACCAAATGCGTGTTTAAGAATAAAATGAATGAACAAGGACAAAATGTTAGGAATAAATCCATATTGGTCTGTAAGGGGTATGCACAACTTCAAGGACAAGATTTTGATGAAACCTTTTCTCCAGTGGCAAGATTGGAAGTCATCAGAATATTTCTTGTTTATTCATGTCATAAGAACTTTAAAGTATATCAAATGGATGTTAAGTCAACATTTCTTAATGGATATCTAGAAGATTTCTTATGGAACAACCTGAAGGATTTTCACTGATAGATAATCCTGACTATGTTTGTAAGTTGAAAAAGGCATTATATGGACTAAAACAGACACAACGAGCCTGGTATTATAAACTGGACAAATTTCTACAGGACAAAGGGTTCAAGAAAGGTATTGTTGACATTAATCTATACATTAAGTCTGAAGGTGATGATTTATTAGTTTCTTTGGTTTATGTAGATGRCATTATTTTTGGATGCACTAATGACCCTTCAATTCAGTGGTTTGCTAATTCAATGCAAACTGAGTTTGAGATGTCCATGATAGGAGAACTATCATATTTTCTTGGTTTACGAATCAATCAAAGTTCTGCRGGGCTATTTATCTCTCAAGAAAAGTATTTGAAAGAGATATTAAAGAGGTTTCAGATGGAAGATTCCTCTCCTGTTAGTACACCTATGGTGGTTGGTTGCAAGCTCAGTAAAGATGATATTACACCTGATGTTGATCAAAGAACATGTTGATCAATGATAAGAAATCTTCTGTACATCACAACATCTCGTCCTGATATAATGAAATCTATTGGAATGGTAGGTCGTTATCAGTATTCTCCTAAACAAAGTCATTTAGCAGCTGTCAAGAGGATATTCAAATATTTAAAGGGTGCAATGACTTGTGGTCTTTGGTATCCTAGAAATTAAAATTTTCAATTAAATGCATATTGAGATGTTGATTGGGAAAATTGTTTGGATGAGAGAAAGAGCACCAGTGGAGGTGAATTATTCTTAGGTGATTCGTTAGTAGCATGGTTTAGTAAGAAGAATGGATCTATTTCATTATCAACTATAGAGGCAGAGTACATTGCTACTACTACTTGTTGCACTCAAATCTTATGGATGATACAAACTCTTGCAGATTTGAAGGTAACTTATACTGATCCCATTCCACTTCACTGTGATAACACCAGTGCCATTAGTGTCTCGAATAATCCTATTGTCCATTCAAAGATGAAGCATATACCAATAAAGTATCATTTTCTCAAAGAGCAGGTTACAAACAAAGTTGTTCAGCTGAATTATATTCCTTCCACAAAACAAATTGCAGACATCTTTACTAAACCCCTAGCTGAGACACCATTTGAATATCTCCATAAGAAGCTTTGTGTCATCTCTTCTCTCACCTAAGAGAGTCCATCCTTTCAGGGGGAGTAGGTGTTGGTTGAATATTTGATACCTCCAAAAAAGTACTGCAACAACTCAGGGGGAGCATGTTTTCTTTGACATTGATTTCAAAGGGGGAGAAAAGGTGTGGTCTAGATGCTATAGTTGGAGGTCTAGGAAGAATAGTGAAACCTTTCAGGGTTGCCATCAATGCCAAAGGGGGATATTTTTGGCATGTTTTTTAAAGGAAGAGTGTGCTTGTCATTGATGGAAAGAACAACAATGGCGATGGAAAATAGAACAACAACGATGATGGAAAACAAGAAAGGTTCGGAGACAAAAACCTTTGAATACTTAGAAAATCTTCTAAGTCGGAAGAGATCATAAAATCAAGAGGAGGAGTGACAGTGGCCGTTGAATCGAGCACTGTGAAGAATATGGATCGTTGGATCAGAATCCAGACAGGAGGAATGAGCGTGCAGAGGAGGAGAACATATCTCAGGCATTATATCTGAGCACATGGAACACCCATCATTGGATCCAGAAGTAAGTGCATGGGCCTTAATTCATTTAGAGTGCATAGTAGGAGTGAATGCACAAGATAGGAACTCACAAAGTTCGAGTTCACGAAATTGATCTCAACGGTTGGATTATGGAGAGATCTGGACCATGGATCTGGAAAGCGTAGATTTGAGGTTCAGGTTCTGGAAGAAAGGGGTGAGTTGATTTCCAAAGTCCCGAAACGTGAAGTCTCAAAGTCTCGGAGAGCTGGAGAGCTAGAGAAAATTTCAACAATCAGATCCAGAAGGATACGTGGCGACAGATTGTGAGCTCCGAAGAAATATCACTTCAAGAATTTCTAGTTGATAATTGAAATTCCCGAAGCCCGGAGAGCCGGAGACCCGAAGTAAATCTTGATCATCCGAAGAATATCTCAAGCGTCAGATCGTTTGAAGTGAATCTGGACCGTCTAATCCAGAGCATCAGTTTGAGATTTGAGATTTTAGAAGTTCGGAGACCCAAAGGAAGTATCGAACATTGATTAAGAAAGGGGCCATAGAACTGTTGATCTAGTTGACAGGTCAATTTCCTGAAGTGGAGGCAGAGCCGTCGATTGAGAAGGACAGGTGTCCGTAGATCATTGACTCTGGAAGATTGGCATACAAAGAAAAGAAGGGTTTGAGATTTGAAACTCCCAGAGCCCGGATCATGAAGTAAATCACAACCGTTGATTTAGGAAGGTTAGATTTGAGCCGCAGAACTTGAAAGGACAGATCTGAACCGTGAGTTTAGGAGCACCATCAAGATTGTGAGATTGACGGTTCGTCACATTACGGGGTTAGAATATTATCGGGTATTAATTTTTTGTGAGCGGGCCGCAATCAAAACCACGATATCACCAAAGGCATACATGGAGCTCTGTAGTGAATTGTGGGGTGAAAAGCAGGTTTCCCTCAAACCACCTTTGGCCATGCCTACAATCACGTGGTCACATGAGAGCATCACCCAAGGTCACATCAGCGAAATATTGAGGAAGGAACTAGCATTGCTAGGCTCCACATCGGAGGTTACACATTGAAAATTCAAAAAGCATCTGCATGTATAATCCAACGATGCTGATCACATCAAATCTGATCGAAGGGTTGCTGTTTCATCTCATGATTTCTTGATCAGTTATGATTCAGTTACACTAACTGAATCATTGTTCTTTAGCAGTTGAATCATTGTTCATGAGCATTGGAATCTTGATTCCTGAGCATTTATTTGAGATTCTTGACTTGAGCATTGGATATGCGGAGTGTAACGCATGATGAGAGAAGGGATAAAAGAAAAATGCCGTGAGAGAGAGAGGTTGTTGTTTCTATGTAAAAAGTAGTCGAACTGTAAGAAATGAAGATTGCAGCATGAACTGAGGGAGAAAATGCAGAGATGAAGAACATAAGCTGGACAGAGGAGAAATGGTGAAAACAACAGACTATACAAGAACTTAACCGCAAGAAGATGCGAGCTGGAAGACACTGATGTAGACAAAGCAGACCAGTGTAGTAGAATAATGATGAGACTGGTAAGCCATTGATAAATACTGTATCATTGTAATAAATTTCAGCAAGCAAAGATTTATATCTCAGGGAGGTAGGGTGGTTCTATGGAGGAATGTTGTCCTTAGAGTTTCAAGTGGGTGCTTGAACAAAGGGAGTTGTAGCTTCCATCTGGTTGCAACGAGAAAAACCAGGGTGGTAGGGTGGTGCAAGGGAGAACCATTGTTCCCTGTTATGTAGGTTGGTGCCTGTGTGACTGGAAGTTGGTGCTTCCATCCAGTTGGTGTTGGAACACTCAAGGAGTTGGTGCTTCCTTCTAGTGGGTGCTAGAGAAACCAGAGAGTTGGTGCTCTCAACAAGTTGCAACTTGTTAAAGAATAGGTTGTATCCTCATTTTGAGTTGGTGCTCAACGAAAGATGATGTACATAACTTAAAAGACTACCTATCATTCGAAGAAGAAGAGTTTTTCTCCCTTTATGGTTTTCCTCGTGAATATCTGTCTTTGTGTATATCATATGTGTGATTGATGTTTGTTATTTCTGCTGCTCATGTATTGCATAATATTGATGATCACTTCGAGAAGGTTAATAATATTTTAATAGGCATAAAATCATTTAAGCATAGTAACAACTGATTCACCCCATGCACCCTCTCAGTTGTCTTAATAATTCCAACAACTTATCCCCCAAATCACCGTCCGTGTCCATCTGTAACTGATGATACATTTTATTCATTATATTCAATTTATATTATTTACATATTACATCGCTTTGAATCTCAACCATATACTATATTTACAATATACATTACTTGGATCTTGTCCGTATACTACATATAAAATATACATTGATATTTTTTGGGTTTGAAAATGGGGATGTTACATTCCCCTCCCCCTACAAACTGCACTGTATTAAGTGCACATAACCATACAATTTACACATCGACATATATAAAAACATTACATCAAAATACTTGATCATTATGTAACTTAATGAATCACACAACAATTCCAACCTACAATTTTATTTTCCCCTCAACCCCACATTGGTTGGACAGGAATCTCAGAGTCGTGGCTCTAGGAAATTCAACTGCCAAAATGGAGTCTTCCTTCGCTTATGTACAAATGTACATTCAATGTTTTTCAAAATTTTAAAAAATTGGTGGGTATGCTTCCTGCATGGCTTCCTCATGCTTCCATGTATCATCTTCAGGACAGTAACAGGTCCATTAAACCTTTACCAAGCCGATGAATTTGTTCCTAAGCACTATGGTTTTCCATTCTAGGATGTGCACCGGTTCCACCCGGAAATACCCTTCTTGTTCCACCTGAATCACATTCGAATCAATCACATGATTAGGATTAGGTACATACTTTTTTAATAAAGACACATGGAACAAATTATAAATTCTCATGGATGTAGGTAATGCTAGCATGTATGCAACTGGCCTTATCTTTTCTAAGATCTCAAAAGGCCTACAATATCTCGCTGCCAACTTTGGGCAACTTCCCAATTTCAACGAGCTTCTCTTGGATTTAAATTTTAAAAACACATGCTCTCCCACTTTGAGTTATCTATGTGTTCTCTTTTTATTGACATAACTCTTCTACCGATATTATGCAACTTTCAAATTTTTCTTGATCTTTACCATATGTTCTTCCATTTCCTTTAACAATTCTGGCCCAATCACGACTCTGTATGATGGGTTGTCCCAACTTACTAGTGTGTTGCATTTTCTACCATATAATACTTCAAAAGGGATCATCTTCAATGATTCTTGATACCCATTATTGTATACAACTCAACTAAATGGATATAGTCCTCCCACTTAGAAGGATTTTCCATTACATACATTCTCAACATATCCTCAATTATCCGATTAATCCTTTTTGTTCGCCCATCTGACTCCGGGTGATATGCTAAACTGAAATTCAAATTTGTCCCAAATCCCTTAAACAACCCTTTCCAAAAATTGGAAGTGAATTTGGGATCTCGATCCAACACTATTTCCTTAGGTGCACCATATAGCCTAACAACTTATCTAATGTAAATTTCTATAATATTGGCTGGCTTATGAGTCACCTTTACTGGAATGAAATGTGTAGCCTTTGTAAGCTTTTCCATCACTACCATGATATAATCATGTTGCCTTGCTGTCATAGGAAATTTGGTAATGAAATCTATAGTAACAACTTCGCATTTCCATTAAGGAATGGGAAACAACTGCAACAATCTCGCCGGATGTCTATGCTCAACCTTAACCTTCCAACATTCCATGCATCTAGCCAAATAATCCATGATATATTTCTGCATACTATGACAAAAATACTGCCCTCTTACAATTGTAATAGTTTTATGATATCCTGGATGTCCAGCGTATGGAACATTATGCATCTCCTTTATAACTAAATTTCTCAATTCATGAGAATTGAGAACATAAAATTTGTTATGAAATAAGAGGATTCCATCCTCTTCCATCTTGTGATCTTTATATTTCTGTTGTACATCATTCTGTTGTAAACCTTTTTTAACTAGCACATAATGTTGATTTGCTATTATAGCCTCTAGAATTTTGTCTTTTAGATCTTTCCTAGACATACTAATGGTTGTAGCATTCATTTTATTCACCCTTTTGATGAGTGCATCAACCACCTTGTTCTCTTTTCCTTTAATGTGTTTTTATGTCAAAGTTATATTCGCTGAGAAATTCTATCCATTTAGTATTGGCTGTTCAAACAAATATTTTAGACCACTATGGTCTATCTTCAATTCAAATTTCCTTCCCATAAGGTAATTCCTCCACATTATTAAGGCATTTACTACGGCTGCCAACTCTAAGTCAAGTGTAGCATAATTTATTTCATGCTCCAATTTTTTGGACTCTTAACAAATTACTTGCCCATTTTGCATAAGGACTCCACTGAGCCCTTCCTTGCATGCATCTATGCACACAACAAAATCCTCATCTGTATATGAAACCTTTAAAATAGGGGCACTGGTTAGAAACTATTTAAACACTAGAAAGTTTCTTCACACTTAACACTCCATTCAAAATTTACCCCTTTCTTTCGAAAATATGTTATTAGGTGTGCAATCTTGGAGAATCATGCAATGAATCTCCTGTAATAACTAGCTAGACCCATAAATGATCTAACCTATGAAATGGTTTTTGGTGTTGGCCAACTCTTGGTTGCTTCAATATTTTATAGATCCATGGATATGCCATCTTCTGAAACAATGTGACCCAAATAATGGATTTGCTTTTGATAGAAAATGCATTTACTCAATTTGGCATAAAATTGGTGTTCTATCAATACTTGTAGCACCATCCTCAAATGTTTCTCATGCTCCTCTTCCATCTTGGAATATATGAGAATATCATCCAAGAATACAATGCCAAATATTTTCTAGGAAATATCTAAACACCCCATTCATCATACACATAAATGTAGCCGGTGCATTTGTCAACGCAAAAGGAACCACCACAAATTCATAGTGTCCATACCTTGTCCTGAAGTTTGTTTTGCTAGTATCCTCTTCTTTGATTCTCACTTGATAATAGCCTAACCTCAAGTCAATCTTGGAGAATATATTTTCTCCTTTCAGTTGATCAAATAGATCAATAATCCTTGGCAAAGGATATTTATTCGTGAACGTGACCTTAGTCAATTGTCTGAAGTCAATACATAACCTCAGTGTTCCATCTTTCTTCTTGACAAAACGAACTGGGGCACCCCAAGGAGAAACACATGGGTGTATGTAGCCTTTGTTTAACAACTCTTATAACTACATTTGTAACTCTTTTATCTCTAGTGTGCTCATTCTATAGGGAGTCTTGGATACTGGGGAATTTTCATGCATTAAGTCAATAGAAAAATCTATATCCCTCTTTGGTGGCAATCCTCAAAACTCCTCAAAAACGTCTTCAAACTCCTTCAAGAATAGATAGTATTCAAGAATTGTATCTTTATCCTTCATTGGCTCTTCCATATGGGTTTCATATATCTAACACCCTTTTCTAAAACTTCTTTTCAGCTAGGATTCTAAAATCTCTTGAAAAAATATAGGCCTTGGAATACCTTGCACTGTCCTTGCATTCCCTTCTTAATCAAGACATGTGGAAACCTTGTTATAACAATGTTGGCACTGCACATAGTTTGTAAGACCCTAGGTTCGAGTTATCTTTGACCAACAAAACCCACCAGATACCGGCCCTTTCTGCATCACCTGGTTGCACAGATGATGTCTCACCTAAGGTATCTATTGGGACTGTAAGAACTAGGTTTCTGCAGTAGTGAGGGAATGGGAGGTGACCATTTTGTTCATTCTTCCTTATTAGTTATGTGTTGTTAACCCTAAATAGTGGCTCATTACCCCTTAATTGGGTCATATTACATTAGTAATATTATTTTATTTATGTCGGCTTTATTCCATTAGTTGTAATTATACCTCCTAGTCTCCTATATATACCAAGGAGGCATTTTCATTTTGAATCATCTTATAATTGAACATTTATGTGGGCATAAGGAGGTTTCCCCTTCAAAGAGGCTTATTATCTGAATTTATCTCTTTTTCAAGGCGTTGGTTACTTATTCTAAGGTTTTTCTATGCTATATTGATATTTGGTTCCTAACATATGGTATCAGAGCTTAAGGTCTTGGGGTTTTGCTGCTACATCTGAGACACCTTGTAATTTTTTCTATAACTTTGTTTCTACAACGTTTCATAAGGAAAAACTTGGAGGATATTTAGTATACATATCAAGGTATGTTGGGTTAAAATTTCAGCTCTTGAGGCGTTATAGTTTTGGAGATACATCCTGTGCAAGATAGGGTTTTGGAATCATCCTGAACCGAGTCATTGCAGAATTTTTGCTATAAAAACGTTTTTGTAACGTTTCAGAACCTGAAATCAGGAGGATATTCATAGAAATTAGTAAGGTATCTTTGGTAATTTTTTTAGCTTCTGGGTCATCTTACATTTGTAGATACACCCCGTGGAAGATAGGGTATCTGACTAGTCCTATTGACTAGTCTTAAGAAGGTGTTCCAGGTAAAACAATCATAACTTCTTCTTAGAGTGTCCAAATTGAGTGAGACTGGTTGCATTGGATAATGGATAGTCTGTAGTATTTCTGGTACAATTTTCAGAATTGTATATCAATTATTTTGTGCGGGTCACGCTATAAAAGTGAGATCTGCAGGAAAGGAAAAAAATCAACAAGTTGTGGGGAAGTTATCGTAAATTCCACTTGGCACATCCAATTTTGATCAGACCTATGGCATTGCAGACAATAAATATCAAAGACCTACAAAAAAAAAATTTCATACTAAGAAGGGATGAAATTTTTGAGATACAATAAAAGGAAGATTGTCTAGTAGAACCACCTCAAAATCAAGGTTTAAAGTGATACTTG
>SNQJ01S0009731.1:62193-105596 GCA_010110895.2 Picea sitchensis | reverse complement strand
TATTGCCGTTTAATGCACCATCTGAGTCTACATGCATGCCCAACATTTCAGATGTCAAATGCCTTTTAGATCTATGACAAGGTTCAATGGATTCCCACATTGCATTTATTTCTTGTGGCAACAACCTCTTGATAATATCTGTTGTCTTGGAGTGAAGAGTTCCTCTCTTTTTCAAATTGAAGTCATAAACAAGTATGTCAACATCATCTAATTTTAAGAGGCCAGTGCGACGACGAGTTGTATTTTGACCCTTTCTTTTTCTCTTTCTATTGACATGTTTCTAAACCACATCTCTGGCTTGTACACACCATTGAATGGGTGTGTACTTGTTTCACACCAATGCACTTCAATTACAATAACATAATCATTTTATTTCTCAATCGTTATAACCTTTCCAATCCAAAATGGATAACCATGTGGATCTTTAGTCGCTAAAAATGCAATCATGCTACCCTCCTTAATATCTTGTACCGAACCCCTGTAAAGGTCTTCCATGGCTTCACATTGTGCATGTGACCTTCACGAACCAATATACATTTCTCTTTCCTTTGCTTGTGTAAACTCAATAAAACCTTGAGATTCTTGTTGAACTTCAACAATGTTTGTTTCTTCAGATTTTTTTGACATATTTTGTGGCCAATGAAATGGAGTCTTCAACATTGTATCTTCATTTGTTGAGCTTCAAATTATGTCACTTTGACTATTGAAAAAATACTTCCACCAAACAGAATCAGTGACATCAAATTACTCATATGTATCCTTAATGGACTTTTTTATTTCTTCCAGGCATTCAAAATAATCTACATCTCTATTACACCTCCGTGCATTATGGATTTCAACAACTGATTGTAAAAATAACAAATTTGATGCAAATATTGGATGATCTGGAATGAAATTCAAAAATAATAAACTTTATGAAGGCCCCCATTCTGTAGTAGTTGAATACTTCTTTCCCCACATAAGTCTTTTCCCATCATTGTTTTGAAACAAAATTGATGTTGGAAGCTAATGTCATTAAGCTGCTCAATAATTTTTTCTTCATGATGTGATCCCTGAATAAATCTTCTCATGTCAACAGTTTATTCTAATATATGAAAAACACGCTCTGGAATATATGCTTTCTTAATACATTCAATCAATGATGGTAGACTTCCAACATTTTTCCTCTTCAATGTTACTGAAAAACGACTAAACATTTGATCAATATGATCATCAGTGTGTCCAACAAGACGGATGCTGGCAAGTTTACAGGAAAAGTGTGCTTGTCATTGATGGAAAAAACAACAAAACTATTTTTGGAAGACGCAAAAGAGTAAGCTCGAGAAGCTTAGAAGAGATAGTGCCGAGTTGCACGCAGAGAGAAAGTGTGCACCAGGACCGAGGCTAAATTCACTGCCAAAGCTAAGGAGAGATTGCATTATGAGACGCACAGATGAGATCCCATACATCAGGGCTCCGAGAAGGATCAAAGGTCGTGGCATTTGACACTTAGAGGTTTTAGAAAGCCAAAGCTTAGGAGGAGGAGCGACAGTGACCATTGGATCGAGCACTGTGAATGATATGAGACATCAGATCAGAGTCCAGATAGGAGGAACGAGCACGTAGAGAAGAGGAGAATAGATCTCAATCGTTGGATTTGAGTATGTGGACCAACAACCGTTGGATCCCAAGGAAAGTGCACAAGACAAGTTTCTAAGTCATCGGAACCATCCATTGTCAGGGTTGACACGAGGCAGCAGATCCGGGAGTTTGAAGAATCAAACTTTGAAATATTTTCAAGGGATAGAGTGGAGTCGATCCTAGATGTTGATGCTATGAAGGGCACGTAGCGAGAGATCAACATTTCTCTGACTTGCGAAATGGAATATTTAAAGGTGAGAGTTGGAGGAACTCGCAAAATGCGAATTAGAAAAATGATCTGGACCATCGGATCACTGAGGATCGTGGATAGTTTATCTGACACGAGAAAGAATGAAGTCCAAGTTCTCGAAGAAGAGATCTAGACCATTGAAATATGAAAGATCATGGGTCGTTGATCTGGAGTAGGTATCAAGAAATCAAGAGTTGAAGAAAGGAGGTGCTCTAACCTTTGAAGTCGTGAAATGCGAAATCATGATTTGATCGTAGCCATTGATCAAAGGGAGAGATCTCGACCGTTGATATGATATGGAGTATTTCAGATTTGTGAGTTGGGAGAATCGAGGAAAATCACAGCTCAATCTCTGAAATGCGAAGTCACGAAAAATGTCTGGGTTGTCAGATCACAAAGTATTGTGGGTCGTTGATCTAACGCAATCATGAGTTTGGGAATTGGAAGAAGGGAGGTGAGACAACCTTTGACATCGTGAATCACGAGGTTGCGAAACGTGAAAAGGGGATATCAACCATTGAATCACAGGGAGATTTGGACTGTTGATCTGGAAAGTGTAGTTTCAGAAGTGAGGCCTGTGGTCACAACCATGGTCACATTGATGAATGTTAAGGAATGAACTAGCATTTCTAGGCTCCACCTCAGAGTTTCACGATTTGGTAAAATCAAGGTGACTCACAGTCAACATCGTGAAATGAGAAATCACGAAATGACTGTTGGTTAGGCGTATGGTCACTGTCAGTGGTCACGTGAAAGGAGGGGGCTTAGCAAGAAGAGCTAGCACCCAGTGTGAAGTTTTTCTCAGGAAAGGAAAAGGTTCCAAAGGGATGAACGCGTGAAGGTTTTCTCAGTAACTGCCAGAACGAAGTGATTGCATCTGCTTGAGAATTCAAGGAGCATTAGGGTGACTGCTAGAGGAGTCGAAGAGTCTCAAGGTAACTGCCAGTGGAATGAAGACTCATCATAGAGACAATTGATAGATGGGAAAGCATTGAAGTCTGTAACTGTAACAATGAGGATAAGATCAATTGTAACAAAGAAGACGAAGGGTCGCACTACCAAAAACAAACAAAGAATCTTAGGAACGACCACTGATGACGAATAGTCTCAGCATAATGGTCACTGATGAAGAACAGACTCAACATGATCACCAGATACAACGGAGAGTTAGGTGTATGATCTGACAGAGGACTTGGCATCATAAATATACAGAGAATAAAGAATAGAGGGTTTCTGTTGTTGAGAGTTATTCATGCGGGTAGAATCATGTTGTGTGCAAGAGTTGAAACGTACAGAAGAGGCATAGCGCATTGAATGGAAATAATAATAGAGCATAAAGTGTAGAAAAAAGGGATAGAGAAGAAATGCTTATCTGAGAGAGGAAGACAAATCTAAGGTGCACATCCAGACACATAGAAGAAAAATAGAAAACTCAAGGAGGTGAGAGTAGGAAAAACACTGATGCAGGAAAAGAAAAGCAGTGCAACAGAACAATGATGAGACTGGTAAGATTTTTGACAAATACTGTATCACTATAATAAGTTTCAAGAACAAAGTTTTTATATTCAGGTTGGCAGGGTGGTGCAAGGGAGAACTATTATTCTCTGTTATACAGGTCGGTGCCTGTATGACTGGAAGTTGGCGCTTCCATCCAATTGGTGTTGGAACACTTAGGGAGTTGGTGCTTCCGTCTAGTGGGTGCTAGAGAAACCAGGGAGTTGGTGCTTCCTTCTAATGGGTGCTGTAGAAACCAGAGAGTTGGTGTTCTCATCAAGTTGCAGCTTGTAAAATAGAGGTTGTAGCCTCAAGAGGAGTTGGAGCTCATAAGAATGATAATGTATAGAAAATAAAGATTACTTATCATATCAAGAAGAAGAGGTTTTTTCCTTTATGGGTTTCCTCAGGAAATATCTGTCTCTTTATATTTCATGTGTGTGATTGATGTTCAATATTCTATTGCTTACTTCCCTGCATTATTGTGATTGTCATAGTGTTCTGTAAAGATTTTAAAGTGGGAATAATTGTTTAAGCACATTAACAACTGATTCACCCCCCCCTCTTAGTTGTCCAACAATTGGTATCAGAGTGGGTTCCTTTTATCTAAGGGTAGATACTAGAGCTTAAACATCACTAGACATGAAGGAACTTCAACCAATAAGGCCCCCCTATTCAATGGAAAAAAAATTACCTTCTGGAAAGTTAGGATGAGAACCTACATAATGGCTTTAGGTGCAGATGTCTGGGATGTGGTAGAGACTGGTTATGTAAAGACGATTGTACTAGCTAATAAGGATGCTAAGCTAGAATTCAGCTTGAACGCTAAGGTTATGAATGCTATTCTAAGTGGGATTTTAGAAGAAGAATTTGTAAAAGTTATGCACTTAGAATCTGCCAAATAAAAGTGGGACAAACTCATTAGCAGTTATGAAGGAAATGAGAAGGTAAAGGATGCCAAGCTTCAAACCTATAGAGTACAGTTTGAACAACTAAAGAAGAAAGAGGATGAAATTGTTGGGAAGTACTTTCTGAGAGTTGAAGAACTAGTAAATGCAACGAAATCACTTGGTGAAAAAATTAAGGAAGCCTCTTTAGTTCAAATTTTTTTTAGATCTCTACCAGATAGGTTCAACCCAAAGGTTTTTACTATAGAAGAACTTAATGATCTAAAAGATTTGGATTTTGATCAACTTCTAGGAATGTTGACTACATATGAAATGAGGATAGTTAAAGATAAACCCACCTCTAGAGAAGCATCGTTTAAAGAAGATAATAATGAGGATTCTGAGACTGATGAAATTGAAGAAAAATTTGTGAGAAGACTAAAGAAAGGATCGGGAAAGTACCAAGGCAAATTTCCCTTCAAATGTTTTAACTATGCAAAGATAGGTCACTTTGCATCTAAGTGTCCACACAAGAAACAAGAACATAATTCTGAAGGTGAAAAGAAGTACACACCCAAGAGATTTGGTAAAAAGAAAATTTTATGTGTAAACAATGATGACTCTTCAGAAGACACAGATAATGACTCTTCCTGTGAAGATAATATTAATGAATTTATGCTTATGGACAAAGAGGATTATGATAATAAAATCATAGGAAGTGATTTTGATGATGAAGAAGCTATGGTTGAATTGGAAGGAGAACTGATCAGTGCTCTAGAAGAAATTTCTAGACTCAGATCTAAGAAGAAAACGAAAAAACAATTGTTGACATAGTTCAAGAAAGACAATAAAGAACCTGATGAAGAATTTTCCCTACTAAAAGTGGAATTAGAAGAGGCAAAGAAAATAGAGGACATCCTGAAACAACAATTATCAGAAAAGAAGGCAAGATGTGAAGCTTTGGAAGAAGAGGTATGCAAATGGTTCAAGCAGCAAACAACCAGAAAACAAAGAGCCAATAAAGATGATTAAGTTCCAAGTCATCAGACAATCAGACCATGAGAGTACTTTGTCACCAAAAGCTAATAAAGACAAGATGATCCCTGATAAAAAACAAAGAGACCAGAATATGGAGCAACAAATGCCATGAAGAAGGCCATCCTTCATGTACCAAAATTTCTTCCATGGTTACTGTTTTTACTATTCTAATTCTGGTCATAAGATTGAAAATTTTCAAATAAAGTTTAGAGACATTCAAGTGAGGAGGTCAAGATATAAACAATATTTACAACATAGAACTAAACAACCAATGAATAGACAACGTAGCACCAATCACTTTGACCTACTGAACAATGAGCTCGAATTTTATAACTGTCATAACTTCGGCCACAAAGATGCAAACTGCCATCTGACAAAGTACAAGGCATATCCAAGAATAAATCCTTTAGCTAGAAATGCCAGCACATGGAAAAAGAAAGATAGTAAAAAATTTGGTCTATTACTTTTAGATCGAAAACAAAAGGACCCCTGGTATATAGACAGTGGATGTTCCAAGCACATGACTGGAGACAAGGATAAGTATCTATCTATAAGTAAAAGAAAAACAGGAAATGTAACCTTTGGAAATTATGAACCAGGTAAAATCAAGGGTAAAGGGATGGTGAGTTTGAGTAATGGTAAAGGAAAATCCCAGGATGTTCTGCTTGTATATGGGTTGAAACATAATTTTCTTAGTGTAAGTCAAATGTGTGACAGAGGATGTGAAGTGGTGTTCACTTCCAAGGATTGTAAGATAAAGTCTGTAAACTCAATACAAGTGGTGGCTAAAGGCATAAGAACACAATATAATGTATATGTGCTGAAAGAAGATAAAGAAGAATGTCATCTAAGAAAACATGATGAAAGTTGTTTATGGCATAGGAGACTTGGACATCTAAACTTTGACCACTTAATCAAGCTCAAAAATCTTGAGGCAGTAAAAGATCTTCCAAGAATATCAAAGCCACACGACTCTGTGTGTAAACCCTACCAAGTAGGAAAGTGAACCAGGACACAGTTCAAATCCAAGAGCTCTACTTCAATAGAGAAACCACTCCAATTAGTTCATATAGATTTATGTGGACCATCAAGACAGGAAGGCACAGGGAATGAAAAGTACTTTATGTTGATCATTGATGATTGCTCCAAACTTACTTGGGTTTCTTTTCTCAAAGAAAAAGCTGAAGCATTTGAGAAATTTAAAATATTTAAGGCTTTGATTGAGAATCAAACATGCAAGAGGTTAAAGGCAGTAAGGTCAGACATAGGAGGATAGTTTATGTCAAGTGATTTCAAGGAATTCTGTGATAAACATGGGATCAAGAGAGAATACACAATCCCAGGAACTCCAAAACAAAATGGAGTAGTTGAGAGGCAAAATAGAACAGTTCAGCAAATGGCCAAGTCAATGATGAATGAGAAGAACATTGGTCAAACCTACTGGGTAGAAGAAATATACACAACAATCCATATTCTTAACAAATCCCACTTGAGACCACATAGTGACAAGACACCTTATGAACTGTGGTATGGAAGACCTGCTTCAATCAAACACTTCAAAGTCTTTGGGAGTAAGTGCTACATAAAGAATAATAATGAAAACCTTGTCAAGTATGATGACAGGGATGATGAAGGCATCTTCTTAGGATATGCTACCAATAGTAAAGGATATAGATGCTTTAATAAAATATTGCATACATTAGTTGATTGCATTGATTTAAAGGTTGATGAAGGAGTCCCAGTAAGAGAGGTGATCAATATTGAGTCTACTACAGAGGACATATCTGGAACTGAAGATAAATAGTTCCAAGAATCAGATGGAGAAGAGACACACATACAAGAAGATCCAGGACAACAATCAACATCAAATTCTTCCTCAAGAATTACTCAAAAGAATCATCTTGAAAGTTAGATAATTGGTGAGAAGGACAAAGGTGTACAAACCAGGAGAAGGATAATCAAAGACATCGAGCAATGACATATGGCCTTCATATCCATGGTGGAACCCAAGAACTTTAATGAAGCCAGTAAAGACGTAAAATGGGTAAAATCAATGAATGAGGAACTGTACCAGATTGAAAAGAATGACACTTGGGAACTCGTTTATAGGCCAGTTGAAGAAATCCTTATATGGGTTGAAACAAGCTCCTCGTGCCTGGTATTATAGACTGGATAAGTATCTTCAAGACAAAGGGTTCAAGAGAGGAACAATTGACAAAAATCTATATATCAAAACAAATGGTAATTATCTTCTCATTGTGTTGGTCTATGTAGAAGACATCATCTTTGGAAGCAATAATGCTTCATTGTTACAATGGTTTACTTCTGCCACGCAGTCTGAATTTTAAATGTCTATGATAGGGGAACTACCATTTTTTCTTGGTCTATAAATTATTCATAGGTTTGAAGGATTATTTATTTCTCAGGAGAAATATCTAAGAGAAGCATTGCAAATGTTTCAAATGGAAGATTGCACACCTATGAGCACACCTATGGTCACTGGATACAAGATAAGCAAGGATATTAATTGTTGGCTTACTTGAATACTCTTCCCTACTTCCTGCATTGTTGAACCAAGGTTCATATATTTAAAAGTATGAACAAAGCCTAAAAACTATCATCCCTTCTGGTAAACCAGAAGGCAACACAACACACAGAAGGCACTGCGCAGTCTCACCTGAGATAGCTATAAATGGGTGGCTGTAAGACTCAGGTGTTTACAGCCTAGGATTGAGCGAGGGATACAGAATTTGTATTCTGAACCATTTATTGTAACTTGTATTACAAACTACTGTTATTCTCTATTATATTTTAACCTCCCGACATCTTTTCTTGATATTCAACAACAATTAACCAAGCAATAAAATAGCTCATTCATTCATTACACACAGCTTTTAACTACTAACAGTATGACAAAGATATGCATGAATTCATCACATTACACAAGTATTACTGTGGTTCACCCCCTCCTGGGCTACATCCACAAAGATTTGGCTCTTGGCTCTTTTATTATGGTAGTTCTGCAACTCTCGCACCACGCGCTTACAACTCTCCTCATTTGGGTAAGATATATATGAGGTGAACTAGATTGCACCAGGCTCCTCAGCTTGCGATCTAATCCTCATAATCTACCTCCTCTTCTCCATTCTAGTTCAACTTCTTTTCAAAAGTAGTTCATTACATATCACATCAGCCTCTACAAATGTAGCGAACCGAACTTCTCTATGATACCTGCATATCTATATTTATATCTATCAGGATCTTCAACCATTTACACAAAACCTTACAAAAACCCTAAACCTACTGTCGTTAGGTATTTCTTTACTACATGCATGCTTTTCTTCCTTCTAGCTATCACCTCCTTCTTGCATGCACGCGTGCTGTGCTTCTTGCCAGTTGTCTCTTTCCTCTTGCACGCTTTCTTTCCCACGATTGCTCTTCCAATTGTCATTCTTCTTTGTGCATGCTTTCTTTCCCACTTCGACTTGCTGCCAACAGGCCCCCAACACTGACATGTGACTCATCCCGAGTCACCTAATATTTTTGAGCTGCCTTGATCTCCTTGGTGATCGTCTGAAACTTTTCCCTCAGCTCTGCTGCTTTTTTCAGTGCCTGCACGATCATGTCCTTAATGGTATACACTACCTGAACTATCAGTTTGTCGCTCAGTAATCCTTTACATTCTGCCTATGTCTGTGCCATATGTGTTCTACCTGCTTCTTCCTGTGTGAGTACTTATGCTACCCGTTCCTATAATGGTTCTATTTGAGCCCGACACTCGTATTTCTCTGTTTGCATAGTGATAAGTTCTGCCTGCATCTTCTTCAGCTCTTGCATCCCCTTGATGCGTTCTAGGATTGGTATGGGATTTTGCCTCTGTTTGATTTCCTGGATAGCTACATTCATCCTTTCCTCTTCCTTTTCCTAGATTTGAACCTATGGATCCTCCTCCAGTCTTGTCCAAAGTTGCATTGCTTTCACGAGCAAGTCAGTTGTCATGCTAACTTGTTTCTCCATCTCTTGTAGTTTCTCTGTTGCTTCCTGACTCTTTTGATCCTTTACTACCGGTGGATTTGTTGGTGTCAGTTGTTCCCAGAGATCCTCAATCTCCTTCTGGTATCGAGTAATCGCTTGAGAAATCTGGTCGATCTTTTCTGTGGCTGGGAGTTCATTTCATTGCACAGTGCTTGGAAGTTTCCCAAAAATTTCTCCCACTTTTTGTTCCAATTCATTCTTGCATTTTGTCTCCTCCTGAGTTTCGGATTTAGCTTGTTCATATTCTTTTTCCAATGCTTCTCGTTGCTTTGTTTCTTTTTGTAGCTCGACTAAGTTTTAATGTTCTCGAGACTGCATCTCGTGGTCGACGCTATCCTGCAATTTGTACAGTTCCCTTGATGGCATCCGTGTCAAGACATATTGGATGTGGTCCAAATCCTTCAGTGGTGTCTGTCCCATGATTTCATCCATTCGTAGCATGCTTAGTTTTATGTAGACTGTTGCATGTGTGTGTGGCATTGGGAGGACTGGGTATTGTTCTTCTACCTCCACTCTTTCATTGGTTTGTGTTGTCGACGACTGTATGCCTCTGCTGCTACTTGCTCTCTGGGCCTCCCCGAGTGTCTTGAGGAGCTGTTCCATTTTTTCTATCTCTTTTTGCAGATTATCCTTGTGATGTGGTGTGTGATCAAAGTCTTCTAATAGACAATCCTGGACCATTCTGGTGATCATTTCTCCATCTTGCTCCTTGATTGTATAGTCTAGTGATGCTCGTTTTGCCTTTGATTTCTTGCGCTTGCCTGCTGCCTGTACAAATGGTATCTTAGTTCCCCATGGTTTCTATGTATTGGGATTTGGGTTGGTCTCCTGCACTCCCTTAGCTTACTTCGGTTGTACGTTGGTATCTTTCTTCCCCTTCTGGGTCCCTATTGTCTTTGCCCATTCGTTTGCCTGAGTCATCTTGTTTTGGCCCGTCCTTGGTTTCTTGGGCACTGGGATTTGCAAAGGCTATGTTTCCGCCTGTGCTGCTTCTCCTTCTGCAGGTCCTTTCGGTACTTCCCGGGGAATGGATGGGATCCTCCATGCATCAAGCCATTCACTGATGACCATGCCTATATTACCTTCTATGATGTAGTAGCACATCGATAGCCACTATCTATCTGGATCCTACCTTGGTTGTATCCACATGGCTTGACGTGTAGCCCATAAGTTAGCGATGTCCCCATATCACATGACAGTCTATGGTGTTATTATCCATGATTGGCCAATAGCTTCCTGTATGTACCATAGGTATTCTTCAAAGATGATTCCATTTTCCCTCTTATGCCTAGCCTGTGGCCCAGATCTCAGTAATAGATATCTCGCTCTCGCTGGCTGTGGTCTAGTAGCAAACACTACATACTCTAGTTCCCACCATCCCATGAAGGCTATGAGGGTGAGTAGCCATGAGTAATGAAATTATGTACCGAGGTCCTGTGCATCCTTGCAGTCCACTTAGAAGAAGTTTAATAGATAAGGAGCCCAGCTCATGAAGGTGCCTTCTGCGCATTGAACTGCAACTGCGATGACTCCTGTTGGTACTTCATCTTTGTGAAATTTCCTTAAAAATTTACAGGCTAATATATTTACACCCAATTGTGTCACTGCATTGTTGATCCATTTGATTATAATTCCTCTTGTCCCTCTGGCAGCATATTTCTTCTTCATTTTCTCTGCTAACACTTTCTCCTTCTATTTATCATCCAGAATCAACACGGGATCCATACCCCAACTGGGTAGTCCTGTTATTTGCGCGATAAGATCAACAGTTATGGGGATGGATCTATCCAACTATATATCCCCTCCATGCGTGATTGCTAACAACTTCTTAATGCATGATTTCGCGTACTAGCCTCTGCCAAAATGAATAAGTTTCAACAACCCTAAAATTCTTGTTCTATCCAATCCAACTGCCCACTGATGTGGCTGGCTTATCATTTCTCCAAGTTGGTTTACCACTATGTTCTGCATAAAAACCCTCGACACAAGTTTCAGGTACTTGGTTTCGTCTGAGACATCATGGTCAGAATACTTGAGCTTCCGACGTGACCCAGTAGCTGTGACTTTACCTATACTCCCTCTGGTATGCATGGTAGCACAATTTATGCTGCTGGTTTCTTGCGAGGTGAGATCAGTATCAAAACTTTGTCTTCCTGCTATGGTGGTTGGTGCAAAGTTACAACAACTCCTGGTTGCTACCCTGTAAGCCATTCTAGCCAAGCTGAGGTAGTTCCCATGGTCTCTTCTGTTGGTTGACCTAGGTTGGGTACCTGTAGCTCGTCTGGTTTCCCTTTTGATCCACGATTATGTGTCGTTCTGTTTCCTTCCACGGCTGATTCAGTGCTTTCTGGTTGCACTTCTTGTTGGGTTTCTACTTCCTCATTCCGAGGTTCCTGTGCTGCTGCTGGGGTGTACTCCTTCAAGTCCTCTTCTTGTGGCTGCTGAATCTCCTCCAGTATCGGTGTAGAGTTCACCAGTGGTATCTCTGGGGATGGGATCTCATCAATATGACAATATCTGGTTGCTGCTGCTCGTTTTCTTCCAGCGGTCCTCCTGACCTATTTTGAACCCTAGCTGGTTTGGCTGTCTGGCCTGGTTCGGAGGACTTCGGTGGTTCCATAGTGGTGAGTGTCAACTGTTTGCTGACTTTGGAGGATTTTGGTGAGCTCTGTGGTCTCGATCTATTCATTAGAGCTGTTGTTTCTCTCTCTCTATTCTCCTTTTGCGAGTAGACAAGTTGCTTCCATGCTCGCGTGTTGTATGGGCTTGTCATGGAGCTTATTGAGGAAGCTTCCTCCATGATGTGATTAATGCACCATAAATGTGGGTTCAATGCATCTGCGATAATTTCTTACTTGCCGTTACACTTACTTTTTCATTTCCAGTTGGTGTGTTTAATGTGATGTTCCATCAGTCCTTGCCGTGCCTTAATTCCTCTTAGTGCTGTCTTGTCGTCTTTCTTTTTCCGACTTTCCATTTCCCACTCATTTTTCTTTGGCATGTAACCATTTCTCTTGCCTTTACTACATTTTTGTTTCAAGTTTCCTGTGGCTTTTTTGTCTCTGACATGCTTCGTGCTTTTTGTTTTTATTTTATTGCGCGGTGGGTGGTCGACTGTCCTTATACAGCTTCAGTCAGGTCTCGTTGATAATCCCTCTGAGTTTTGTGCCTTCTAAATATATTAACCATACAACTCCACCATCTTTTACATATTTGACCTCGTATGGTCCTAACCAATGCATTCTCAGCTTTCCTGGGTGCTGAAACGATTTGCTGTCATAGAGAAATACTAGATCTCCTTCCTTGAAATTCTTCTTCTTAATGTGTCGATCGTGCCATGCTTTGTCTCTAGCCTTATGCACTTGTTGATGGAATCCTTCCAGGATTCGGTCTTCCTCCATTTCTAACAGTTGGTTCATTCTTTCTTGTATTGCACCACGCTTTGTCATTTATGTGATAGATGGTACGTGTAAGCTGGGTACTAAAAATTCTAATGGAACTACCGCTTCTTGGCTGTAGACGTATTTGAATGGTGTGTGCCCTGTCAACTTCTTGCATGTCATCCTATACACCCATAATACTGCTGTTACTTTGAGGTCCCAGTCGTATCTGTTGATGTTACAGATCTTTGTCAGTGCGTTCTCTAGAATTTTTATAAAGGCTTCTATTGTACCATTCGCTTGTGGATGATACGGTGTGCTTTTCTGGTGGTGAACTTCAAATTATTCGAGCATCGCACAGATGGTGCTATTTATGAAATGTGTTCCTTGTTCACTCATCAAAACTCTTGGGCACCCAAACATAGAAATTACTTGTTCAAATAAGAAGTGTGCAGTTGTCTCTGCGTTGCAGTCTTTTACTAGTTCAGCTTCCGCCCATCTTGTTAGGTATTCCATCGCGGTGATGATGTATCTTTCCCCTATTCTTTTGGCTGGTGGGTTAATTTGTCCCACAAAGTATATTGCCCATTTATCAAATGCCTATAATGTCACTTGCGGTCATAACGAAATCTTGTCCCTTCTATTGGGCTTACCTACCCTTTGACAGACATCACGTTCCTGACAGTATTCTTTCAAGTCTCTTTGAATCGTTGGCCACCATACTCCTGCATGGAGTACCTTCTACGGTGGTAGGTTTTCCTGCATAGTGTCCTCCTGCCAATCCCTCATGGGATTCTACTAAAATTCTTGGTCGTTTGTGCTCTAACACATATCTTTGTAAAATGCTATATGCGCCCATTTTATATAGATGTCTTGCGATTAGTTGATAGTCGGCTGCATGAACTACCAGGTTCTTCTTCTGCACAGTGGTATATTCTTTTGGTGCAGTACTTGTGCTCAAGTACTGGACTATCTCTACGAAGTAGTCATCAACAATATGTACTGAGAATAACTTTGCATCCAAAAAGTTGTCTTCTAAGTTCGTGGGTTCTTCTCCATTTGTGACCCGTGATAGGTGGTCAGGTCCTGCATTCATTTTTTTTGGTTTGACTATTACTTCGAAGTCGAATTATTGATATAACAGTAACCATCGACAGATTCTCCCCCCCAACACTGGCTTGTTGACTAGGTATTTTAGAGCTGAGTGATCTATAAACATCTTAAAATGCTTCCCCAATAGGTAGTGTATGAAAGTGCATAAACCATAGCTAGGCCTTCTCGTTCCATTGTGTTATAATTCTGTTATGAGTCTGATAGTTTTCTTCTTGCGAACACTATTGGGTGATTCAAGTCTCCTACTCCTGGTTGTTCTAAGATATCTCCAAGTGCTATCGTTGATGCATCTACATGCACATGGAATGTCTTTCACCAGTCTGGAAATACTAATATCAGTGTAGTGACCATATTTTCCTTCAAGGTATCCAGACCGTGTTGACACTCATCATTCCATTGGTACTTTGTATCCTTTCTTAGCAGTTTCTCCATTGGTGCTGTGATCTGTGCATATCCTTTGATGAACTTCCTGTAGTATCTTGTGTGTCCTAACGTCACTTGTAGATGACAGACTGTTTTTGGTGCTGGTAAATTAACGATGACTGCGATATTTTCCAGATCGACCAATAACCCTTGTTTTCATACTATATGGCCCAATAGTATCCCAAACAGTGTTCCAAATATACACTTCTTTATGTTTAGTGATATCTGACACTGTCTGCATCGTTCTAGCATCAAGCATAAAACTTCCACATGGTTTTTCAACAGATTATAGAATGTCCAATCATCTAGGTATACTTTGAGAAACTGATGGATGAATTCTTTTAATGCCACGATAACCACTCTGGAGAATATTGCTGGTGCATTCTTCAGTCCAAATGGCATTACTGTGTATTGGTAAGATCCCCATTCCATCACGAATGTGGTATTGTATGTATCCTCATGTGCTATCTTAATCTAATGGTAGCCTGAGAATCCATCGATGAATGAGTAAGCTTCATGTCCCCCGACATTCTCTAACACTTCATCCATGAACGGTGTAGGGAATGGGTCATGTAGGCATGCATCATTCAACTTCCTCAAGTCAACTCATATTCTAATCCCCCTTCCTTGTTTCTTGTCCTGTACGACCATCGGGCTTATCCATTATGATTCATCGACTGGTTTGATTATGCCGACTTCGAGCATCTGGTCGATCTCCTCTTTACCTTTCTGTTTGTATATGGGTTTCAGACTATATGGTCGCTATCTAATCAGTCTCAGTTTGGGTCTGAGGGGTATCTTCATCTCTCCCAGTTCTCCTTCTATGCCCTTCATCTCTGTAAATTTTGTAGGAAATAAGTTGCTGTACTCACGCAACAACTCTGTGATGCTTTCTACTATTGGCTCATCCCAGTAGTCTCCAATGCTGGCCATTTTGGGATGTTCAGCTGTTCCGATGTTAACTTTCTTTACCTTGATTGGTGCAGAAATAACTTCAGATTCTATGGGTGGTCCCTTCACATATTGTTCGCCTTCTATTTCTTGAATTTGAATGTCGCGCGGGTCTTCTTCCTCTGGTGCTTCCTCCTGTACCTGGTAACATGATAGTAGTTGCTTGGCTGTCTGCTTATTTCACTGCTGCTCTTTGGTAATAAGTTTTATTTCTGGTTCTTCAATGAATATGACTCCTCTGATCCATTTCAGGGCTACATCTATGTTGGGGTTCCCATGCTCGAATGAGAAAGTGACGATAAAGTTCTGTTGCAATGTCGTCCATGTTGTAGTTCCTTTGCGCAATTCCTGATCTGTATACCAGTTCGCTGGTATGCCCTCTAATGTGTGAATGAAGTGGTGAGGCCATTCCTCTGGTGGTGTCATTTTCCACAATGTTTTGCACTCCTCCAAGTGTTTCGTTGGTGTCCCTAGTCCTTCATATCTCCGCTGTTTGCTATTTTTCTGTTTTGCGTCGAACCTTATGCGCAGTAAGCACTTTCATTGGTACCAGTTTGTGATAGTCTCCTTATGTGCGCCCCACCATCTTGCAGGTGTGGCCTTAAGTGCTAATTCTAGTGCTAGTAGCCTCTGGTTCTCTAATACTTTGTCTTCATATTGTGTCAAGAATGTTTCCAAATCATTTAGTCCATGGAAACTGGGTGGTTCTTTGATTTTTATACCTATCCACCCTATTGCGTGGTCTATTCTTGCACATCTTCTTGTGGATACATTCAACATTGTGTAGTCTCTACTATCAATTTTCTAACCCGGTGTCTGAATCTATTGCACATGAAGTAATGCTACGCCAAATAAGTACCCCGTCTACAGGTGGGTTTACGTAATCCTCCTCGCGCGTAGTTGTTTTGTCCAACTGGCCGATCTCCTCTAAGTCTAGGAAAGTCAGTTCTATGAACCTATCCCCTTCTGATGGATCTAGTGGTGCTATGACCTTGTAATCTTCAGATTCAAATGCCATTTTTCTTGTCTTCAATTTAATTATGGTCTGGTTGTCAAACGCCCAATCCAAACCGAGTAGTGTCGGGTACGATGTTGTGCCATCTACTATTTCGATGACTTCAAAGTCTGCTTTAGTGTACACTCCATCAAGATCCACTGTTACTCCTTTCAGTCTCCCTATTGGTAGGACCCTATGTTGGTTTGCTAGTTTTAGTTGGACATTTGAGTATCCAAATGTTGGCTCTCCCATGCATTGCCAGGTTTTCTTGGGTAGCACATTCACTTTGGATCCTAGGTCGAGTATGATGTCTCCCATATTAAAATCCCCAATGTTAGCATTTAGTCTAAATTCCCTACTAGTTCTTCCTCTTGTGTGTAGATGATTGACAGTTTTCAGTTGTAGCTTTTGTTCCGTCTTGTTGCTACATTTCTCTAAGCTATTTTGCAATATCTTCATTGATGAAGGATCACTTAACATTTTTATGCATGATTGCAAAAAGTCTTTGATAGTACTTACTTGTCCCTTCGATGGCATTCCGTTGGTATGAGCCAATGATGGTAACATTTTGTATTCTGGGGCTTCATGGGCTGGTTGCGTAGTGGAATTCGACACTGTGTCCACCTTCTGAAATTATTGTATGGCTTCCTCAAAAGTCTCCTTTTCTATGGGTGCGTCGAACTACTTTCTTGGTTCGGTGTTCTTCTTTACCCATTGGTTCTGTGCGAGTTCCTGTCGGGATGCGTCGTTTCCTGTCTTCGTTCCTCCACGGGTGACTATATTGATCTTCCGTCCATCCTCCCTTGCTTCCGCTGAAATCCATTGAACATTCTGATTGTTCTAGTTCCTCTTTTCCTGGATCTTAACTAGTAGTGTCGGACATTCCTCTGTCTCGTGATCTTATGCGCGAAAATACATACAAGTCACTGGTGGCAGTGGGCATTCCCGTGCATAATGTCCCAGTTGCTGACAGTTTTGACATGTGACTAGTCCTCTACCACGTTTGAAACCTCCTCTGGCTCGTCCTCCTCCTCGATATCCTGCTCGGTCCCCTCTTAGTGCATTGTACTATGGTGCCTGATTATACTGCGCGGTATTATACTGGGGTTGCACCGGGTTGTACTGCAGCTGTGCGTTATTGTATGGTTGCTGTGCAGTGTTGTATGGAGCTGGGGCTTGATTGAACTATGACGCTACTTACCCAGTCATCATTTCGGTCTGTACCATGTATGTGTCTGATGTTATTTCCCGCATCGGCTCCATATTTATGCAATCTTTGTCGTCGTGGCCCACTGAATTACAAAAGGTGCAATAAGAATTCTTTGGAACTGTCTGGTGCTTCTACATCATCGTGTAGTGATAAGGGTTGTGGCCCAGTTTCTTGCATATTTCGCACAATAATCCTCCCTGTGGTAGTGGGTTTGGCATGCTTGTTGCCATATACTGCGCGAATGTTGGACATTCATTCTTGTGGTTTCCTTCCATCCTACATGTGGTGCACCAAACAACTTCTCGTTTGTCCTTGTTCTTATTCCGGTTCAACTGAAATGTTAGGTTCTTCAAATCCTCCTTCAATTCTTCAATAGCTGGGTCCATCTGCTAGTACGGGTTCTCTTCCAGTTGCAAGGCTTCTGTAGAGCCTCAGCCTACGTCTGAAACTTCTGCTGTCGTAAGGGGTATTTTAGGTGTGGGATTAGTGAGTTGACAAATAGGTGTCGGTGCTACATCTTGGTCATAAGGTATTTTAACTTCCCCTTCAGTCGCTTGAATCTCTGGTCAATCTCCCATACAGAATCTCCTATTTTCTGTCTTATCTCAATCATCTTGTTCATGTACTGATCCTCTGAGCTCGACTTTTGGAACTCATTAATCAATAGCTTCTTAATGTCTTCTAGTGTCCTCGTTGTCCCAGGGGCACTGTTCGTGTCTAGACTCATGTACCAGTGTAGTGCACGGTCTCTTAGCGTGATTGCTAACTGCACAAGTTTGGTATATTCATCTGTGACCTATTTTACCTTCTAGATCTTTGCACAAATGAATAAATGATTCTCAGGGTCTTCTGTTGCTTCTCCTCAAAATTCTGGTAATTTGATAGTGGGATCATGTCCTGCCATTCTAAATACTGAACTTCTACCTCCGTCGTGCGGTGTAGATACTTGAATAGTATTGCCTGAACTGACTCCTCCAGTTGTTTCTCCTACGGTAGACACACTTCTTGCTGTCGGACTTCCTTCGAACTTTGGTTGTCTAAACGGTGGTGTTCTCTTTGGTGTATTGGTCACACATGGGTTTATGGGTTCCACACTAACATTAATATGGAAAGGATGGACATATTCTCCTCTCATTCTTGGGCCTCTTTTTTTCTGCTCATAGGTTTCATGTAGGATTTCCTCAATCTGCTCCACAGCCCGGAGATGCTTTACCTCTTCCTCATCGCTTTCCAAGCCCTCTCTTGTGGCTACGATTATCTTCTTGGTATTCACCTTGTATTGGTAGGGTACTTCACTATGCTTTGTTCTTGATGACACCAAGATCCACTTAAGCTGGTTGTCATCCATCAAGATCAGTTCCAAGAATTCCCCCTCCTTCTTTCCTTTATCCTCACCTTCGTCCATCTATCCTCTCTCTGTCAGTGTTTCCCCCCTTCCCCCATGCATGCAGTGAAGTCTAGCTGTCTGATTCCATTGTCATTACCCATTTTTTATATAAAAATATTTTAATAGAAGTATATAGTGATCGAATGTACCTTCCACGGTGTCCGTGTAGAAATTCCTGCTGTGTTGTGTTGTATGACTTTGTTGTGTTGACTGCAAACTCTGTGATGAAGCCTGCCACAATACTGTCAAGCCAAAAGTCGACTGCGGGGGTGAATTTTTTGTTCACCTGCTGTAACTGCTCAACCTGTAATGGGGTCCAATCTAGCTGGTGGATCCGGTTCGTCGCATGGTTATATTTCAACCTTAGTATCCACTCCTGCAGTAGGTGGGGAAAATCACAGAAAAAGACTTCATGTAAATCCGTAAACATGTATTTATCTAGATATTTGCGAGGTGTGATGCTAGAGTTTTTATTCTCTTTCTGGGCAAACTCTAGCTCTTTATTTCTCAACCAGCCTTTGATTTCTACTTTCGTGGGGTTCCACGGTCTCAACATTCCCTTCTAATGGCTCAATGGTCTTATGGTTTCGCTCATTCTTTTCTCATGCATTCTATCTCATCTACTGAGTCCTCTCTTGTTCCTCTTAACATGACAACAAAACCATTTGTTGGTTTACTTGACTACTCTTCTCTACTGCCTGCGTTGTTGACCCAGGGTTCATATCTTTAAAGGTACCAACAAAGCCTAAAAGCTATCGTCCCTTCTGGTAAACCAGAAGGAAACACAATACACAGAAGTCACTGCGTAGTCTCACCCGAGATAGCTTTAAATCGGTGGCTGTAGGACTTAGGTGTTTACAACCTAAGATTGAGCGAGAGATATGGAATCTGTATTCTGAACCATTTATTATAACTTGTATTACAAACTACTGTCACTCTCTATTATATTTTAACCTCCCGACATCTTTTCTTGATATTCAACAACAATTAACCAAGCAATATAATAGCTCATTCATTCATTACACATAGCTTTTAACTACTAACAATATGACAAAAATATGCTTGCATTCATCACATTACACAAGTATTACCATGGTTCACCCCCTCCTGGGCTACGTCCACAAAGATTTGGCTCTTGTCTCTTTTATTATGGTAGTTCTGCAACTCTCGCGCACGCGTTTACAACTCTCCTCAGTTTTGTAAGATCTATATGAGGTGAAATAGATTGCACCAGTCTCCTTAGCCTGCGATCTAATCCTCACGATCTACCTCCTCTCCTCTGCTCTAGTTCAACCGATTTACAAAAGTATTTCATTACATATCACATCAAGGTCTACAAAAGTAGAGAAACAAACCTCTCTATGATACCTGCATATCTATATTTATATTTATCGGGCTCTTCATACATTTACACAAAACCTTACAAAAACCCTAACCCTACTATCGTTAGGTCTTCCTTTACTGCATGCGTGCTTTTCTTCCTTCTAGTTGTCGCCTCCTTCTTGCATGCACACGTGCTGTGCTTCTTTCCAGTTGTCGCTTTCCTCTTGCACACTTTCTTTCCCACGATTTCTCTTCTAGTTGTCATTCTTCTTTGTGCACACTTTCTTTCCTAATTCGGCCTGCTTACAACAATATCTCACCTGATGTTGATCAGAGTTCATATAGGTCTATGATAGGTAGCCTATTGTACATCACAACATCCCGTCCAAACATAATGCATGTTGATGGAATGGTAGGAAGGTATCAGGATGCACCTAAACAGAGCCATTTGTTAGCTGTCAAAAGAATATTCAGATACTTGAAAGGAACAGTGGGCTATTTCTTATGTTATCCTAGGAATCATAATTTTCAATTATCAGTCTATTCATATGCTGATTGGGCTAACTGCATGGATGAAAGGAAAAACATGAGTGGAGGTGCATTCTTCTTAGGAGATTCCCTTGTATCATGGATGAGAAAGAAKCAAGGTTAGATTTCCTTATCTACTATAGAAGTTGAGTACATTGCAGCTTCCACTTGCTGTACCCAAGTATTATGGATGATTTAGACACTTGCAGACTTATAGGTAAAATATGCTGCACGAATCCCAATTCATTGTGATAATACTAGTGCAATCAGTGTGTCAAAGAATCCTGATTTCACTCCAAGACCAAGCATATACCCATCAAGTATCAGTTCTTGAGGGAACAAGTGACCAACACTGTTGTTTCTTTGCATTATATTACATCCAAAGATCAAATTGCTGATATCTTCACTAAACCGCTTGCAAAAGCTTAGTTTGAGTATCTACACCAGAATTTGGGCGTGGCCCCATTATCAACCTAAGAGAGTCCATCCTTTCAGGGAGAGCATGTTTTCTTTGACATTGATGTCAAAGGGGGAGAAAAAGAGTGGTCTGGATGCTACAGTTGGAGGTCTAAGTAGAACAGAGCAGCCTTTCAAGGTTGCCATCATACCAAAGGGGGATATTGTTGGCAAGTTTAGAAGAAAAGTGTGCTTGTCATTGATGGAAAAAACAACAAAAGTATTTTGGGAAGACGCAGAAGAGAAAGCTCGAGAATCTCAGAAGAGATAGTGTCGAGTTACACGCAGAGCACAAGTGTGTGCCAGGACCAAGGTTAATTTCATTGCCAAAGCTTAGGAGAGATAGAGTTTTGAGATGCGTAGATGAGATCCCATACATCAAGGCTCACAGAAGGATCAAATGTCATGGCCTTTGACACTTAGAGGTTTGAGAAGTCCAAATCTCAGGAGGAGGAGGAAAAATGACCATTGGATCAAGCACTGTGAATGATCCGGGCCGCCACATTAGAGTCCAAATAGGATGAACGAGTGCGAAGAGAAGAGGAGAATAGATCTCAGCCATTAGATCTAAGTACGTGGACCAACAACCGTTGGATCCCAAGGAAAGTGCACGAGACAAGTCAGGGTTGACAGGAGGTAGCAGATTCGGGAGTTCAGAGAATCGAACTTAGAAATATTTTCAAGGGATAGACTGGAGTCGATCCTAGCCTTTGATGCTGGGAAGGACACATGGCGACAGATTATCATTTCAATGAATCACGAACTGGAAGAGTCAAAGGTGAGAGTTGGAGGAACTCATGAAATGTGAATTTGCGAAATGATTTGGACTGTCAGATCACTGAGGATCGTTGACCATTGATCTAGGACGACGAAGAACGAAGTCCGAGTTCTCGAAGAAGAGATATAGACCGTTGAAATACATAAGATCATGGGCCATTGATCTGGAGTAGGTATCGAGAAATCGAGAGTCAAATAAAGGAGGTGCTCTAACCTTTGAAGTCGCAAAATGTGAAATCATGATTTGATCGCAACCATCGATCAAAGGGAGAGATCTCGACCGTTGATTTGACATGGAGTATTTCAGATTTCGCGTGTTGGGAGAATCAAGGCAACTTGCGGCTGAATCTATGAAATGTGAAGACGAGAAAATATATGGGCCATCGGATCACAAAGGATCATGGGCCATTGATCTAACACAATCGCGAGTTCGAGAATCAGAATAAGGGAGGTGAGCCAACCTTTAACATCGCAAATGACAAATTCATGAAACAATAAAAGGAGATCTCAACCATTGAATCATGGAGAGATATGGACCGTTGATCTGGAAAGCGTATTTTCAGAAGTGAGGCCTATGGTCACAACCATGGTCACATTGATGAAGGTTAAGGAAGGAGATAGCGTTGATAGGCTCCACCTTAGAGTTTCGCGAGTTGGGAAAATAAAGGTGACTCGTAGTTGACATCGCGAAACGTGAAATCACGAAACGACTGTTGGTTAGGCGTATGGTCACCGCCGGTGGTCACATGAAAGGAAGGGGCTTAGAAAGAAGAGCTAGCATACACTGTGAATTTTTTCTCAGGAAGGTAAAAGGTGCCAAAGGGATGAACGCACGAACGCTTTCTCAGTAACTACCATAATGAAGTGATTGCATCTACTAGAGAATTCGAGGAGCAGTAAGGTGACTTCCAGAGGAGTTGAAGAGTCTCAAGGTAACTACCAGTGGAATGAAGACTCACCATAGAGACAATTGACAGATGGGAAAGTGTTGAATTCTGTAACTGTAATAGAGAGGATAAGCTCAATTGTAACAAAGAAGACGAAGGGTGGCATTGCCAGAAACAGGAAAAGAATCTCAGGAATGACCACTGATGACGAATAGTCTCAGCATAATGGTCACTGATGAAGAACAGACTTAGAATGATCTCCAGAGACAATGAATAGTTAGGTGTATTATTTGATAGAGGACTTGGCATCGTAAACATACATAGAACAAAGAATAGAGGGTTGTTGCTGTTGAGAGTTATTCATGCTGGTAGAAGAATGCTGTGTGCAAGAGCTGAAACACACAGAAGAGGTTTAGCACATTGAATGGAAATAATAATAGAGAATAAAGCAAAAAAGAAAGAGATATAGTAGAAATGCTTATCTGAGAGAGGAAGAGAAATTTGAGGTGCACATCCAGAGACAGATAAAAAAAATAGAAAACTCAAGGAGGTGCTAGCAGGAAAAACACTGATGCAGGAAGAGAAGAGCAGTGCAACAGAACAATGATGAGACTGGTGAGATTTTTGATAAATACTGTATCACTGTAATAAGTTTCAGGAAAAAAGTTTTTATATTCATGATGGAAAGGTGGTGCAAGAGATAACTATTGTTCTTTGTTATACAGGTCGGTGCCTATGTGACTGGAAGTTGTTACTTCCATCTAGTTGGTGCTGGAACACTTAGGGAGTTGGTTCTTTCTTCTAGTGTGTGCTAGAGAAACTAGGGAGTTGGTGCTTCCTTCTAGTGGGTGCTAGAGAAACTAGAGAGTTGGTGCTCTCAGCAAGTTGCATCTTGTAAAACAGAGGTTGTAGCCTCAAGAGGATTTGGAGCTCATAAGAATGATAGTGTACAAAAAATAAAGATTACTTATCATATCAAGAAGAAGTGGTTTTTCCCTTTATGGGTTTCCTCAGAAAATATCTGTCTCTGTATATTTCATGTGTGTGATTGATGTTGAATATTCTATTGCTTACTTCCCTGCATTATTGTGATTGTCATAGAGTGTTCTGTAAAGAGTTTAAAGTGGGCATAATTGTTTAAGCACAGTAGCAACTGATTCACCCCCCTCTCAGTTGTCCAACAAAGGAAACCAAATTTCACCTTTTGAAATATTCCCATTTCAACAAGCATGCTTAGATATCCAAACACAATTTGATTTTTATTTTCATGACTAGTGTTTTCCAATTGTAGATAGAGAACTTGAGGAAGATTTACAGACCAGTGAGTGAGCACATGATGAATTATGGTGATGGTCATATTTGAATCATTATGAATATTTGGAGTTTTGAACTAAACCCTTGGACAGATTTTTCCATTGAAAACCATACAACCAACCAAGTAAAACTGAATGAAATTCTCTTCCTGTAAATTTTTGGGTGTATAGAAAAAATGTGGTAGAAGTGTTTTCTTCTAGTCCATGCCATCAATTATCATACCTAAATATTTGTTTGGAGCATCATAACACTTATTCTGATGTTTGGACAACTTTTGTATTTCACTTGATTGTTGATTCCGTTGTTCTTGAAGTGCTTTGATTATGGAATTTGCACATGACATAAAATGAAAATATTGATCGTATGTTTTCATAGTTGATAACTATTCAATTTAAAAAAAATAAAAAAATAGTAAATACATACCTCTTTTTTCCCCTTCAGATTTATCTCTTCTTGATTTAAGAGTAGCACATATACTACAAATCCCCATCCTTGACTTCTTAGGAATACGAACATTGTTGAATTGTTTCTTCCATTTTTTTGTAAAATATGCATATGCAAAAAAATTACCATTTCCTTCAACACCTTGATCATATCCTTTGTACAAGTTGTAGATTTGTCTCCTTGAGAAATTATCTGGAATATGTATTGTGTCTCTATTTGGCATACCCTCTCCATGTTTGGAAAAGAAATCATGCATCCATGAAAATGTAGTGTTTTCCAATGGCCCACTCTCTCGTCCATGATGTACCTTTGAATAAAATGAAGGACCTTTTTCCAACCTTGCCTGGATTCTTGATAGACGAAGATTACCAATTGAGTGATTTTTTTGAAAGCTTTTATGCAAAGTAAAATATTCCCAATGCGATAATCATATCATGTATTGGTGGATATCATGCACCCCATCAAATATGAATTTTTCATGCTCTTATTCATTGACAAATATGTCTTCCTTTTATTCAAGGCATACATGTAGTCCATGCTTTTCAAAAAAATCTTTTGACAACATTTACTTGAAATCAATTCACTTATGGAAATTGATTTAGTGAGAAATTCCTTCTAGACCTTGTATAAATAGAATGATTTGGATTGATATAAAAAGGTCTAATCTTGGTCCTAGAAACAATGTTTCCACTATTTCATCATCCTCACTAGAAGGATTTTCCTTATCACCATAAGGAGTATCAAGAAAAACATTGTTAGGAGACTGAACTAGAGAATGTTAATCACCTTGATTTGTTGCAGCTAAATGATTGAGAGCATCATCATAAACATAATCATTTGGAGGAAAATCATCATCAACATTGTTTCCACCATTGAAATAATCATCTTCATTGCTTTCAAAATCCCCACTTGAGTGAAAATTTTCACCATCCTGCTTAGTGCCTTGAAAATCTTCACCAGTGTCTTGAAAATCCTCACTTGGAGGAAAATGACCATCAACATTTTTTCCTTTTAATTTATCACTCGAGAAAGAGTGTCCACCAATGGCATAATCATCTTCACTACTTTGAAAATTGCCACTTGAGAGATATTCTTCATCATCCTCATTACTGGCTTGAAAATCCTCACTTGGAGGAAAATTTTCATTATCCTCATCAATACCTTGAAAATACTCACTTGGAGGAAAATCGTCATCATCAACATTACTTCTTTTAAATTCCTCATTCAAGAAAGACTGTCCAATATTTCCATAATCATCATCATTACTTTTAAAATCGCCACTTGGGGGGAATTATTCATCATCCTCATTTGTGCCTTGGAAATCCACACTTGGAGGAAAATATTCATCAGTACCTTCAAAATCCTCACTTGGAGGAAAATATTCATCAGTATATTCAAAATCCTCAGTTGGAGGAAATTCATCATCACCAACATTGCTGTCTTTAAATTCCCCACTTGGGAAAAAGTGTCCACCATTGTCATAATCATCTTTACTACTTTTAAAATTTCCACTTGAGGGAATCTATCCATCATATTTATTGGTTCCTTGGAAATGTTCATCGGTACCTTGAAACTCCTCAATTGGAGGAAAATTTTCATCCCAATCATTTAAATGTTGATCATAGTCTCCACTTCGACCTACATTTTGATTATTTTCATTACTATTAAACTACTGAATAGATTTATCACCATCATATTCGTCCTCTTCATCATCAGTGCCTTCAAAGTCCTCTGATTTAAAACTTTCATGAGGAACATGTTGAATAAAATTTCTTGCACTATGATCAAAACTCTGACTAGATGAAAAATATGATGCCTCATTTGCATTACAAACATTCATATCACCTTTCCTAGTCCCAACGGAAGAGGTATGCGGACAATTTGCTGATGTCTCAGAAATAAAATCTTCTTTATCTAACAAATCCATCCCTTCTCTCTAAGAACATAGAATGATACAAATTCTGACCCTCCCTATGAAATTATTATAACTTTCATAATGATATTTTTCCTTTAAATCCCCACACAAAAAAAAAATTCCCCAATTTTTTAAAATTTATTTTCACTTAAAAAAAAAAAAATTCCCCCCAATTTTTCGCTTATTTTCCCTTAAAGATTAAAAACAACTTTTACTCTTTTATTTCATTATTTACATGTTAAATACAATATTTATCATGTTTATTTTTTTATCCCACATTCATTAAACATATTAATGATCCATATAATTTTAGGTATATATGTAGACAACATACTTAATTTTTATTTATCCCACATTCGTTATATTAACAATAATTTATATAATTTGTGTTATATATACACAATCTTGTTTTATCTTTTTACATTGTGTGATATATTGGGCAATATTCGTTAAAGAATTTGGAGCAACCTGCAAGGGAGAAACATCGATAAGATATCCAAGGAGAATCTAGCATTTCAGAGGTTAGTTATTTTTTAAATTCTTACCATTTACCAAAACAACAATTATAAGATTATCTTTGAATCACATAATACTTTTTCATGCGAAAATTAAAAAAACTTTAAATTTGTTTAGATGTTTTCTAATTTTTTCTAAAAAAACCCAACTTTTAAAAAAAATTGAGACATTCTTCAAATTTTTTTAAAAAAACAAAGAAAAAGAAGTCAAATTTAGGTATAGTTTTGTAAAAAAAAATAGTTTTATTTTTTATTTTTATTTTTTTTATTGTTATTTACTTAAATTTTTTTAGTTCTGTCCCATGGTGGTTACTTTGCAATGTCTGGGGCTTAGTCGCAGGGGACTAAGGCGATGCTCGACCAGCCCCGTGGTCAAGTCATGGTCCGTTGCACATGTTCTAACTCGACACAATATAAATATTTATGATCTCCATTGTTTCCTTGCTTGTCTTTAACAAACCAAGAATATTCCAGTTTTTTTCACCTTCCACAAATTTCCACTCTCTAACATTTTTCATTCCCCTTGACAACTTAAGTGTTATGCTATAATTTTGTTGCCTAACATTCATGGAGGTTTCAGTTGCATTTTCGGATTCCATTATTGCCTCGGCATCGCCCCAGCCCTCACGACCAAGGCACAGTCCCATCATAAGGCTGATAACTCCATGGGTCATTTTTTTTTAAATATGGGTCAAAAGTTTTTATTTTTATTTTTTAAATTAGTTCTTATATTCAATGTTTTTTTTTAGTTTATTATAATGTAAAAGGCCTAATTTTTTTTTAGGCAAATGGAAGGAAAGAGTTTATCTATGAATATATCTGGATCATGACCTGCAATAATGGAATCCAAAAATGCAACTGGAACCTCCATGAATGTTAGGCAACAAAATTATAGCATAATACCTGAGCTATCAAGGGGAATGAAGAATGTTAGAGAGTGGACATCTGTGGAAGGTGAAAACAAATTGGAATATTCTTGGTTTGTTAAATACAAGCAAGGCAATAATAGAGATCAAATATATTTGTATTGTGCCGAATTAGAACATGTGCAAGGGAATTATCAAGCACTTGTCTTGTTACGAGATATATGTTTGGTGCCAGCCACATATATTGTTTATGCACTTGTCAAACAAGACATAACTTATATCAAGTTTAGATATTGTTTCAAATTGAACAATTATAACAAGAATGGATRTTTTTCAGAATTATGTGCATCCATCCTTGATGACATTGAGAAAGGTAATGTGAGTTTTTTATTTCTATTTTTGTGTCGTTTATTATTTTTAGTATCATGGTAATGTTTTAATTTTATTTTTCATGAAAATGTTATATTTTATTTTTACAGGATTTTGCTGAATGAATTTCACATATATTAGTGGGGATTTATTCTATAGAGAATAATATTACGGATGTCATCAATGCTTTTCATATTGAAAAGACACAAGAAGGAAGGAAAAAGAAACAAAAAATAATGGAGGTTGAACCTGCAAGAGTAGATAGAGAAGAACATGAAATAAGAAAGAAAAATCCTCTTTCTAGAAATCATAAAAGGGTTACATTTGAAAATGAGGAAACTCCAAATGAATATTTTGTTGAGATTGGTCCCAATGATGTTATCACTCATTCTCGTAAAAAGAATAAATAAGATAAACACAAAAGAGTGATGGTTGATGATGAGTCTATTCGTATTGATTATGAAGAAATCATTGATTTAGATGAAAAAAATTTAAATCATAAGAGGAAGAAAACAAATGTTGATAATGTTCAATAAGCCATCGTTAGCTCATAGTATTATAGTGAAAGTCCTAAAGGTAACAGAGAAATAATAACACCGGGTGCTGATCTAGAGGATGGTATTATGAAAACAACACAAAATGTCATTCGAAATAGAATGAGGATGGAAAACTTAGTTGATGATGGCCACACATTTTAGTTGAATGTGGAACAACTTTATAAACCCACAGAAGGGCAAGAAAAATATCAAATTAGAAAACTGCATCACTTGCATATTCACAATTTGAAAGCATTGATTAGGTACAATCCATATGCACATGTGGTTGACTACCTAGTTCTTGTTGACCCAATGGAAGTTCCTACTAGGGAATAATTTGATAGATCAAAATGTTTTGACTACAAATATTATGTGATTGGAGGAAATCATTATGCAGAGGCTAGAAGAGAATTGATGCAAGAATATCCTAATAATCCTATTTTTGAGACAACCAAATGAATAATTTATGCCAGTTTAACAGAATCAGAAGCAAAGTTACTGGCATGGGATCATAACATAGACAATGAGTGCAAAATGTCTATGAATTTCATTCAAAGGGTGAGATTGATCCATAATGAATTTTATGAAATATGTCATGGGGAGAGATCAAATGTTGATGTTAAGTTTCAGAAGCAATGTTGTATGGAAATAGGATTCCCACTTGATGATGAAAATAAAAAAGAAAAAAATCGCAAAGGAAGTGATATATTTAGAACTGTGGATAACTATTTTCAATTGGTATTTAGAACTGGACATACATGGGATTTGATAGATGAAATCTTCACCCTATGGGAAAATATTAGTATAAAAAATCAAAGAGTTAAGAAGGCTAAACCATTGATATGTGGCACAAGTAAGACAAATCCTGACATAAAATCATCCAGATGATATGACTATAACGCCTTGGAGATAAATACAAGGAGTGAAGGATGATAAACTTATCATAACTATATTATCACGTGTTAGGTTGGGAGAATTGTCAATGGAAGAAATGTGCGATGAATTTAAAAAGTAAGTTTGTTGAGTTATTTTTATTTATGTTTGGACAAGAAAATTATTTTTTTTCAGTTTAACATATCAGTTTAACATTATTTTTGTTTTATTTAGTCACAAGGTGTATATGAGAATACATGAGGAAATGGGCAAGATGTTGAATGAATAAAGTTGGGATGATGTTAAACTCAACTATCCAGATTCAAGCTCTTCATCAGTATTCAAACAATTTTTTGTTGCATTCAAAAATGTATGTTGATTTATTACATTTATATTATTCGATTGTAAGTTAATTTATTTCTATTTTAATATTTATAGATATATAACTATATGGTTTTTTTTTTTTTTTCCAGTAAAGATGCCAAAGAAGAATGTAGATGGAGTAGCTAAAACATTAAAAAAACCAACTTTGAAAGAGAAAGAAGGAACCATGTTCAAAATGTTCAACTTGATGACACCCTTGATCACTACATTTGGAATGAGCTTGACATTGTTCAATATAAAGTGATATTAGGTGATTGTGAACAACTTTCAAATAGTGTTCCTAAAAAAGAATACTCCCTAGTTATTGTGGATATCCCTCATGGTTATAATATCCAAAACATTTGATATGATACTGAGCCTTATACTTACCAAGCTTTCAATAAAGTGGTTATGGGATTTACAGAAGTTACAACATCACCATTTTGGAGATTTCTAGTATTTCATTCAGACACACAACAAAGATTAGTACAATCAATCTTCAAGGGGAAAGAAAAGACAAAGATGCAGTTTATTTGGTAAGATATTGGAAGTGTATGTTTATAAATTAAGATTAGAAAACAATTTTATTAATTCACAAGTTAATTGAATTTGCACTTATTTATGTTACAAACACAAGCCTAATATTTAGAGCTCCAATAGAGAATCATTTAAGCATGATTTTGATATTATACATCTTGCAACCTGGACAAAACATGATTCTTATAATTCTATTCTTGTCAATGCAAAGGATGGAGAGATTCCTAGTAGTATATTGGTATACAATGTTGTGGTTAGAAAGCTAACATATGAGGACAAATATTTGAAAGGAGAGATGGCTAACATTTATAAAAAACCACAAGCATTAATTAATTATCTTATAGATAGATTTTCAAATGAAGGAGATTGGGTTTTGGATTTGTTCTCTGGTTCAGGTAAGAATTATGATCTTACATTTATGAAATCATACTTCAATCTTATATTATTCTTAATTTATGTCTTTTTACAGTATCTAACTTCATTATTTATTTTGTATTTGGTTATTAGGTACAACATTAGTGTGTTGCCTACATAAATGAAGGAATTGCATAGCCATTGAAAGTGAGTCAATGCAGTGCAATTTTATTCAACAAAGAATTAATGCTATTCCATCTCTTCCAGATGAAATGCAAGAAGTTGGCTTGAGGAAAGGATATTTTAGTGAATCAAAGGTGGAAAAATTGTCAAAGGAACCTCAAGTACCATTAGGAGGAATGATTGGAAAGGATCACTTTGGAGAACTTGCGTATATCAAATAAGTAATGGAAGAACAAAATGACACAATGAAAGCACAAAATGACGTCGAAGAAGATGATAATGTGTCCATTGAGAATGATGAATTTAGGATATATGATATTGTTGATTAGTTTAAAGATGGCTTTGAAGACGATGCTCAATTTTGCAAATGTTTGATGAGCTATAATTGTAATGTTTTGACTTTCAAATTTTAAAATAAGAATAAAGATGTATCTATTGTTGTTTTGTGATGAATCTTTTTATTGCTTTTTTTTTTTTCATTTTATTTGTTTGTGAATCACTATACATTGGAAATTTTTACTAAATGTTGGCATTGTTTATTGCAAATGTATAAAAATATGAAAGAAAATGATAATTTGTTTTATAAAATTTTGACTTTTTTTGTTCAATTATGTCCATAAAAATGCTTTATTTGACATGTTATTTTAAGGAATATGTACCAAAATGTATAGGTTTTATTATTATTATTATATATGGCTATAAAATGTGTATTTTTTCGCTAAATATTCAAAAATAGTGTTATTAAACTACAATTGTTTTCGATGTATTGAAGTAAAGGTAAACAATGTGTTAAAAATGATGTTTTTTTCACTATATTTAAAAAGTATGGAACAATAAATTAATTAAGGAGACAAAATTATATGAAAAATTGTAACTTCAAAAAAACAAATGGTAAAAAATATTTTTAAGATTGGAGGAAGCATGATAAAATGACTAAAAACACCGTTGAATAAAAAAAAATTAGAAAAAATTGAAAAAAGATGAAAAATAAGCATTTAAAAAAATAATGTGGAAACATTCTGGATCGAAAAATTTAAAATATTGAAAACCACCTAAAAACGAGGGGGGGGGGTACTACCTGTAGAACCATTTTTAAAAACAGGGTAAAAGATTGGACTCCCAAGAAAACAAGATCTTTGTAGAGTTCTCATTAAGTTGGTAACAATGTTGGTCATGTAAACACACATCATTCAACTTTCTCAGATCCACATAGATCCTGATTCCTCACTGATTCACGAGCCTTAGCTGAACATGAGACCATAATATTTTGGGTTTTCCCATCATCTCCCATGTATTCTTAGGTAAAACATTCAAATATGATCCCAAGGCCAAGATGACATTATGCACATCATACTCCCCAATTTGCGCACTAAATATGAATTCTCCATTGGTTCTCTTCCTGCGCAGTACTTGATTCACCACCCTTTGTGCGACAAGAGTTTCCCTTCCTCATGTACAGTGATCAATCATGTCATATAGTGTACTCATCGTATTTTTATCTTTCATCTGCTCTAGATAACTCCTCATGAATTCTGTTAGTGTGCTTACCTTTCCAGTTGGCCTCTCTGGCATAGAACGGTCTTCGTCTTGAGGAATAGATGATGTTGATGCTCCCCAATCCTGTCCAAGTACCTCTTTTCTTTCCCTCTGATATGTCTCCTTTGCTTGTTGAGGATCAAAGGTTGGCAAGGGTCCTGTTGAACTCCTCACCCACTTGTTAGTCTGCTTCCGTCCATTCATAATATTAGCTCCTTTTATAGCTCATCCGCACATAACAATTGCTATTCTTGGGCCTTTGTTGCATTTTTCGACTGATATTTCTGCACATTCTGATTTGGATTCTGGTTCTGGTTTCCTTTGGCCTACCATTTCACAACTAGCTGGGGAAAATCTTCTGTTGCATGCTACAGTTGTCTGCAGTATCTGCACGTTGTACATGGATTTGGGAAGTCACAGACCAAGTGTCCTAGTTTATTACAATTATAACATATTATTGGTCCTCTTCCTTCTCTACCAAAATTTCCTCTTCCTTGACCTGTACCGAAATTTCCTTTGTTCCCTGGATTGAAGCCTCTTTGATTATTATATTGCAGACCACCCTCTTTTGTTGCAACATTCTCCTCCTGAATAATGTAAATATTCGATGTGTTATCCCTCATCAATTCGAACGCGCAAGAATCCTTCTCTTCATGTCCAACTGACTTGCAAAAATTGCAAAACAAGTTCCTTGGTATAATTTGATACTTCTATAGTAATGGACATTTAGTTGGGTGATGACCCCATTTCTTACATATCTCACAATACCCCCCTCCTAGTAATGGATTCAGCACTCCAGTGGCCAAATACTATGCGAATGTTGGGCATTCATCCTTGTGACGGCCTTCAGTCCTACATTTGGTACACCAAAATTGCTCTCGTTTCTCCTTCCCTTTTGTAAGTTCTTCCAATTGAATCCTCAATGAAACCAATTGTGTCTGAACTTGTGCCATCCCTCCACTATCTCCTACAGGAAATGATTCCAATTTCATTGCAATTTCTAATGCCTCGGGCTACTACGCAACCTTCTATTGTATCAATGGCCTGCAAATGTGTGGTAGAATCAATGCAATAAACCATTCTTGATGTTGTTGATTGAGGATCTAGAAAGCCAATCTACCCATTAGATCCTTAAAATTTTGATCAAAATCCCATACTGACTCTGTTTGCACCTGTTTAATCTCCTTTAGTTCTTTAATGTACTGCGACTCCGACTTTGGCTTCTTGAACTCTTTCAGCAGTGTTTGCGTTATTTTTTCCAAAGTCCCGACTTGTCCCATAGGTGTGGTACTCTGTACCTTCATGTACCAGAATAACACACAACTGCTAAATGTTGTTGCTAATTGTGCAATCTTCATAGCCTTATCATGTATGTTCTTAGTGATCCAAATTGTTTTGCAGACAAAGATATGTTGTTCTGGGTCCTCTAACCCAACTCTCTGTAACTTAGGCAGTCTAAGGGTGTTGTCTAACCCTTCCATGTTTCTTTGTGTAGTCCCTCCTCTTGGTGATGCTGGTTGACTCTGACTCTGACTCTGACTCTGAATATGAATTTGTGCACTGCTCCCACTACTCTAACTGCTACTATCATGTCTTACCTAGTTAACTATAGTAACTTTTGATAAGTCTTCAAATTTTATATTTGATTATTGTGACACACATGGGATTGTGGATTCGACACATGACTTACTATGAGTAGGAATTAATGGTTTTTCTATTACTGGAATGAAATGGAACTCCTCTTCCTCTCCTCTTATGTGTGGTATATCCATAATTTGGATTATTTCACAAGGTCCTCTCCCCTCTGGCTCACTGTGCAACTCTCCTATCCCAGCCCCAATATTTCTCCTCTTGTACCTCCTTCCTCTACACAGTTCCCCAAACTCTTCTTCTTCCTCTCGTATACCTTCTTTGACTCTCTGCATCCTCAGTCCCTCCCTTCCTTATTCATCGCTTCCTCTCTCATCCTAAGACTATCCTCCTATCATCCCCCAGTTCCCCTATGTGCACAAACCCCCTTAGTGGTCAGATTGCATCTTCATTACACACTTGTCACACAACAAAATCTTTATCCATGTACCCAATGATTTCATGAACCTCCCGTGTAGACTTTTAAAAAAGTCCCTTTCTGCAACACCATATGATGGGGTATAATCTACAACAAACTTTGTAATGTATCCTCCTAGTATGCTATCCAACCATAAATCAAATACATGATTAGTTGGGTTACTTACAAAATTCAATTGTCATACCAACTTAGGAGTCCAATTCCTCAGTGTTGCAGTTCTATACCTTCTAGTATTTTCCACTACTCTTTCTATCCACTCAGTTAGAATAATTGGAAATTTGCCAAAGAAAATTTCATACAATTCTGTGTACACATACCTTTGCATCCATTTCTTATCACTCATCCGAGGATTTCCATTCTCTTGTCGAGAAAAATCCCATTCCTTCCTTTCCAACCATTTTGAGATATCCTTCTTAGTCAGCCTCCAAAACATTCCCTCAATCTCAAATTCTGAGTCCCGACAACAGAACCATTTGTTGGCACTGCACATAGTTTTTAAGACCCTAGGTTATAGTTATATTTTACCAACAAAACCCACTAGACACTGAACCTTTAGGCATCACCTACTTGCGTAGATGAATTCTCACCCGAGGTATCTATTAGGACTGCAAGAACCAGGTTTCTGCAGTAGTGAGGGAATGGGAGGTGACAATTCTATTCATTCTTCCTTCTTAGTTCTGTGCGCATAATTCTGTCCTTGTTCTCTATTAACTACTTAATGATTTCAGATTCATACTATCATTAGATTCCATTTTATCACATAAATCGTCACTGTAATAGTCATGATTATTGCACAATGATTATGCATAACATAGATATAATCTAATAAGCATAAAAAAAAATCCATGAACAATCATATAATAGACACGTAACACAAGATTTAACGTGGTTCACCCAACTTTGGGCTACAACCACAATGGATGGCTTCTTTTTTATGCGTTTATCAATTTCTTATGGGTTGCGCACCACTCTTACAAATATATGTCATGGTTATCTTTCTTCTCTCCTAGCCTAGACTCTCTACAATGAAAGCCTCTGTCTCTCGCTCCGTCTCATCTCTTGCATTCAGACATTGATTCCTCTCTTTTACAGACTAGAAACAAAAATCAGGAATAGGAACCCAATTAAATGAGGAGGAACCCCTATTCTCCCAGCACATTACATTTTTATACATAAAATCTAGGGCTTAAAACCCTACTTGGTTCCTCCCAAAACCCCTATTACAAGGTATGACTACTCAAGTCAACTGGCTGTTCAGTTGCTTTCACTTGCTTTTTTGTATGCATGCTACTTTTGCACTATGACTGCTTGTTCTTCCTGATTTTTCACATCATTCCTTCTTTATCATGTCGAGCCATCATCCTTCATTTTCGCCCACTTTATTCTCCTACTTTATTTGTCTCTCTACTTTATTCTTCCTTCTACTTTATTCCTTCTTACTACGCGATATACTTCTTGGTGCGCCTCCACTTCTCATTGTCCTCTTGGATGCACCTCAACTGCATATTACCTAGTCTTCCTTCTTCTCCTACGCACCTCTTTTGTGCAATTCTTCTATACTTAGGATTTTACCCAAAATTGTATCCCAAAACTGCCTGTCCAACAAACAATTGAAAACAACACAATGCTTTTCTATCCAATCCATACCAATCAAGCAGTCATAATACCGCAGTAGTATGATGTTCAAATATGACTTAGTGTTAGATCCATTCATGTTTATAGGGAAATTTTTAACAATCTCATTAATTCTTTTCTTGGTTCTAGTAGCTAGCTAAACTAACCAAGACTTTTGATGCTTACATTTCTTCAATTTAAATCTCTCAACTAGATTTGGATTTATATAACTATGACTAGCTCTAGAATCAATTAAAATAGCTATGGGTTAATGATCAATCTTATCTCCCACTTCAATCATGTGGGATTGATAGTCTACTTGTCTATTTTCTAAGGATGCATATATCCTTGACATGATTTTCCCCACGTCCTCTACTATCTCCTCTTGCTCGATGCTATGAAAGGTCTTCATCGTATCTCCTCGACGAGGAAAATATTTATACATGTGATATCCTTCACATCCCCAAAACTTTATGGGTTGATTTCTTTGTTGATGTTTTTGGTAGCATCGGACAGGTACTTCTACATAGGCATGTGTTTTTCATGTGGAAGTAGTTGAAAATATTCTAGTCTTGAGTTTTCTTTAGTTAGAAGGAAAATTAAAGTAAAATTGTATTGATTAGTGAATTGAGTTATTTGAGGACATGCTTAGCATGCAACATATAATCTAAATCTAAAAGTGAGTGTGAGAAGCAATGTCAAATGTATATCACCTTTGATATTAGAAATATATTGCAACTCATGATTATAAAAGCAAGGCTAGGAGAAGGAGGAAGATACAATTCACATAGATAGCAAAGGAGGACCTTTGCTAGTGTGGAGTCACCAAGGTCACATTCAGGAGTAGAGAAGGACCTCTACTCTAGTGCTTGGATCATGAAGGACAGTGATTCAAGAGGACCAAGGTGAATAAATTCACTTAGAGATAGAAAAGGACTTTTTCTAATGTGGAGTCATTCGAGAGTGTAGAAGCAAAGAAGGAATTTTGTTGACACCACACACAAGTTGAGGGAGTTGACATAGAGTATTGGATAAAAAATCCCATGATTAAAGATATTGATAGGTGGAGAAGGAATTCCATCTAGAGGTCATACAGGTCAAGGAGGAGAGAGAACCGAGGCATACCCAGGCGAGTTTCAACAGAAGGAAGCCACAAGAGAGTGTTGGAATGTATGGAGATTTTCGTACAAGTTTTCCGTACACATCCGTACGTCATAGAGGAGACAGTCACGAACATCCGTGGGTCATAGTGAGGAAATTCATGGATATCTACGAGTCATTGAAGAGACATTTGTGGATTCCTAGAAAAGTGTGCCAAAATTGATTGTACAACAGGTGCTAGAGGGAAAATCCCCCTATAACTATACCAGGGTTTAAAGTATAGACAGATAAAATGACTCCCTAAAATTCAATCTAATTTCTACACTACCCCAAACATACCAAAATAGATGAACAAAAAGAAATGAAAGAGTAGATCAGAAACCATACGTTTTATCCAATGTCTGGTGATGATCTCCTCAATATTTGTAGTTCCCAAGGCCGCAAGTCTCCTCCAAAAGCTGACTTACGTCCACAACTAGGAAAACAAGGCTACAAGCATGCTATTTATATTCATAGATTGGAGTGAGATATAAATTATTATGTATAAATCAAAGAAAATACATAAACATCATCATTTGGGATAGGGAAAAGAGATTTTTTTATCCATTAATCAAAGATTGAAGCTTACAACCTTTGTAGGCCAACGCTCCGCAAACCTGGTCTGGGATCCTCTTAACAATGCTCCAAGTGCACCTTAAATACGCATCTTCTCACAATCTACTGATCACCTCAATGGAAGGGAATGTATTGTATGGAAAAAAGGGGCTAAAGAGGGAATGCTGAGGCAATAACTCACAAAAGGTTGAAAATGCTTGGGAAAGGAAGGAAGGAGAATTTGGATAGAGTTTCACCGTTCTAATGCTTCAGTGTGGAATGAGACCCTGAGACCTCTTTTTATATGAAAAAAGGATGGTTATTTGGTTGGGGGGAAAATTATAGCAAGTGAATTGGTTGGGAAACCTCCAATAGCCTGTAAATTCTATCGAATTCCTTAAAATTTTTTAATTTTTGCAACTTTTGGAGGTATATGCGGGATATTTAGCGAAAATAAAGCATATGTACGTGGGATGTCTAGCATGAAAAAAACGTATCTATGTAGGCAATAGTGCAGGAGGGTTTGTACATGCTCTAAAAATTGATTTTTTAAATAGAGTTCCTCAACAGTGATTTGGCAAATTATGCAAGTAATAAGGCCAATGCAATGTATGCATGAGTAGGGAATTTTAGGGCTAAGTCAGCCCTTTCCAGGTTAGTCTACAGTTATATTTTTCTCAATGGTCCATTTTATTTTATTTTATTTTATTTTATTTTATTTTTTTTATTTTTTTACTGGGGGAATCGACAACTCGCGGTTCTCGTAATCGCGTGACACGGGGTCAATCCCCAGGTGGCTACCACTATAACCCCAGGTACAACCACCCAGCCCGCAATAATGACGCACGAGTAAGTCCGGGTGAGAATCAAACATGAGACTTCATTTTACAAATTTCCTTCCATTTACACGACACTTGCCAATCCGTCTACACCCATGCGGGCTTTCTCAATGGTCCATTATCCTTATTACGTGACCCCTTATTTTATCATAATAAAATCATTTTCAACACTGGTTTTCCCTTCGAGGTTTTTCCAGGGGTATTTACTAAAAACATTTTGGTATTTATGTGTGCTTGATTTGGTTTCCTAGTTTATGCTTCCACTACATGATATTGAGTTGAATATTTCAGTAGTGTATTATTGTTTTGTGAGCTACTAATATGATTGTAGTAAGGAAATCACTATATAACAAAGTACCTAGGTGTTGGAGTAATAATTTTGACAGTATTGGCCTCTTTTCCAAGGGCTCTATCATTTTTTGATCACCTTGATATGGTTTCCCTTGCTGATATGCCCGAGATCTATTCCTTATGAAAGGTGATTTGAATACTTTCTTCCTTTGATCCATGTTTCCTTTCTTCTTTTCATCCCAAGCCTTTTGGAAAACTAACCTTCCTCTTTTTTTCTCATACAAATACTTAGCCTTCCTTATGGCTTCCTTTAAATTCTCGGGCTCATCAAATTGAAGTTTATCCTTGTAGAAGGATAGAAGTCAACTCAGGAATATATGAATTTTTACCTTCTTGTCTCTAATGAAGCTCACATACTTGATAAGTTCCAAGATATTTCTCTCGTATTCATCCATGGTCATGTTCCCATGTTTGAGTTCAAATAACTCTTGCATATTCTTGTCATAATATTGCTCTAACAAGCACTATTGCTGAAAAAATTTCTTGAACTGATTCCAGGAAAATATTTTCTCATCAGGGTGCTTAACTTGATTCAATCAATCCCAACACATAGATGAATTTCCTTGAAGGTGGTATGATGGAATTCTGGCTTCTACATTTGATGAGTAGTTATTAAATTGGAAATATTTTCTCATTCCCAACAACCATGCTTTTACATCTTCACCTTTCTTGTTTTCTCCATCAAATGATGGTGGCTTAATTTTCCTCAGCTCTGCTTGTAAGATATCTAACCCATGTCTCCTTCTCTGATGCTTGACATGAGATATACTTGGGTTTCTTTTTGACCTTGAAGATGCATATGTTTTTCTGGTTGAGTTCCATGGGGATTGATGATGTTATTTCCTGCTAATATTCCTTGACCGTCTAGATCCTCCATGATCATCCCTCCTATCATGAGACCTAGACACTTTCACTTTCGTAGCACTAGCTTCTTTCCTTGTGCCCAAATCTTTGTTGACTTGCTTCTGTAGCATATCCATGCTTCATAGTATCTCCTATTGATATTTCATGGTCCTTTCATTATCGACTCTATAAGTCTTCACCTCTTTTTGAAATATTGTCATAGTTATATTGTAACACCCTGTTTTCACCCAAGACTGTAATTATGCACAAACTTCATATGTTAATGTTATGATACATGTAATTATGTTTTTATTTAATATAAACACCAAACTGCTGACTGAGAGGGAAAAACCTTGGTAGTACTAGCCATGATACACCAAATGAAATTGATGAGGCAAAGGGACCGATGGAACATTTGAGTGTAGTGGAGATGAGATACATCAACAGAGAAAATAGGAATCTTGCACAACAAGATTATTTATGCTTGTAAACATAAATAAATACACCTACCACCATAACAGACATACATGAAACCAAATGACCATTAAATAAGGTCGCAAAGGTGGTTGAACAACTAATAAATATAGGTAGCTAACCCTTTCAGATTGAAAAAAGCTAACTGAACAATTGACATGGGATACCATGGAAGGCCCTTTCAGACTGTGAATGGAAGACTATAGGTTACGTCTGCAGGAAGTCAAAAATATCCTAAGGGGATAAAGAATAATACCAAAGGAGGAAAACATAGATATGATATGAGCAGACGAGATTGACATGAAAACATAACAAAGAACAAAGCGTAGAGGTTTGAATGTGTTGATTGATGAAAAGAAGGAAAGAGAGGATATTTCTGGAAAAAAAGAGGAAGTTTGTCTGGGTTGTTGATGATCACCCTGAATAGAGAATGCCTAGATTCCTAAACTGGAGCAATAGTGGGATGCAACTTGGTGCTTACTAGACAAAAAATGACACTAGTAAGGGGAGGTCGCCGAGGGACTGCTGAGCAGAGAAGGGGATCCCTTGTGGAGAGGAAATCCAATTGAGAAACCACTTGATAAATCTGCAGATACCTAAATCTTAGTGGGAGGTGGAAAATTCTGTTATGTCAAAGAAGGAAGGAGAGTAAACTTCCAGGATCATCGCAAACTCAGAACCCTAATAAGTCAATTTCCTTGGTGGTATCATGGCTTGGCATGGGGGTGGCATGTTGCAGGAAGTGACTCTATAACAAGGCCTAAGGTTGGGAGGAAAGGAATCCTCTCTCAGTCAGTTGGATTTGGAAACTTCCTTATCAGATAAGTGTTTATTTGCAATAAAAATGACTGTGAATGATATATTTGAATGTATGTGTAAATGTTTGTATCTAAGAGAAACTCACTTGTTTATAATCTACGATTTGAATGCATGCAAGTTGAGATACATTGCAATGTTTATTATTTCTCTAATAATTGTAAAATGAGGTAAGTATGAACTGTTGCATGCTTGAAAATTTTATATCCCTGTAGGGAAAATCTATAGACACTGCAAGATCTTTCTCCTTAAGTTTCTAAGACTTTTAATGACCTTAGAGTTGTATCGAAACCTTGAAAATCTAGGTTGATGCCTTGTAGAAATTGAGAAATGGATAAGTCCTGAAAATGGACTGTTATATCTCATTAAATCCCTATGTTAATCAACATCGAATGAAAACCATATATCTAGAGATATGTGAAATGTTGATCATGGTGAGCTGTTCAGAGTGTAAGTTTTGGAGGGAACCCTCGAGCATTGCGGGAAAAACTTCAAATGAGAGACTCCAAAATGAACTATTCAAAGTGGGAATTTCGAGGAGGGGGGAGGGGTATCTCATGTACTGTTGAAAATCCCTGAATGAGAGACTCCGAAGTTGAGGGTGTGTGGGTCGTATATTTGGAAGCGGGTGAGTTAATCCAAAACCATTGATCATCAAGGGTCCCACTTAACTGATCGAGAGGAAAGAGAAAGATGGTGCTGACTGTGAGCATCAATATGAAGATACATATCAAAAGTCGATTAGTCGACATAAGTGAGTGTGGGTCTAACAGGATCAAAGCTGACCGTTTTCAAAATACAACTATGAAGTATTCAAAGTACTCCTTTGAAGTGTTTGGAGTATGACTCCGATACAGGGTAGATCTAGACTTTAGGTCTGTGAGTGGGTGAAATGCGACCATAGTCGTCGATCTACCTATTATCACTCTGCAATTTGCACAAGGCTGTGAAGGCAGTCAAAGAGGAAACATCAAAACTGCTTTGAGTCAAGGATCTAGCCCTTGATGAATCAGAGAGGGATCTCTCTGTTTGATATAGATTTGTTTGAATAGATATTAGGCTAGCTAATGGGTTCAGAGTTTGGATTTTTTAAATGATTGGCTGGAACAGGAGAAAAGAGTTCCATTGGGTAATGGAGTCACATCTAGCATCAAATAAGACAGATTTGACATGCCGTTAATGCAGGGCAAGTTAGGCAAACCACTGGATCTTCATAGGCTTGATGTATGGTGGAGAGGAACAGATTGAGAAGTCAAATTAAATACAGAGCAATGAAGAATTATGAATTCAAAATTTTCAAATTTCAGTGGAAAACATAGAAAATATCCCAAGCCAAGTGACATAGTGTATCTCTCAATAAGTTCTTCCCTATTACTTCTTAGAATATTTAAGATTGCAACATACAAAATGGAGTTACAGAGGGAGACAAAATTACAGAGGACAACTTCACCAGTGGATTTGACACAAGAGTCCTGTCATGCGATACTGTGTTGCTGTAATTTATTCAATAGCATCCATGTGTAGGATTTACATCCAAAGGTATAGTCAGGTCTAGGAGGTCCTAACAGGCTTTTACATCCATCAGGGTCCAACACTTTCTCTATTAAAAACATGGATATAAATAAAAACATGGGTATGATCAGACATTTGTTTCTCCCAAGTAGTGACACTTGTGCATAATATGGATGAGGTTATTGTAGATGAACATGTTCTGGACAAAAAAATCATTTGGTTTCTCCAAATTCGTCTCCATCTCGTTGAAACAACTCCCGCAAAATCAGGATTGAAATAGGAAAATCTGGAAACCTGAAAAAAGGGGCTGAAATATGGCTTCGATTCTCCCTGCTCATGGAACCTGTGCAAAATATGAAAGAGGTTTTTGTTCTTCAGCTCGTTCTGAAAAAAACCCCTCTCGATTTTTTAAAATTCGTCTCCATTTTCCCGAAATCCGCTTTGGAAGTCGACGTGTTGAATAGGCAAAAATGGGCGGTTTTGAGTTTTTCGGGGAGGGTGGTTTTGTGGAGGAGAAGGTGGTTTCCAGACCCCCCCTGAGGTGGTAAGTGGTATTGGGAGGGGGGGGGTATGATTTCACCTGGAGGTGACAAGTGTCCCTCCCAATACCACTTATCGGACCCCCCCCCC
>SNQJ01S0009731.1:39438-54923 GCA_010110895.2 Picea sitchensis | reverse complement strand
TATCCAAACCATGGTACCAAGGATGAACTGCAAAGTGTTTGGGGACATGGATCCTTGTCTATTCTGGAACTATTGGTACATGTGGTCTTTGAACAACAAGTTCATCTTTTCTATTAATCCTCTGCATCATCTCTCTTATAGTGTTTTCCAAAATACCTAGTTTCACTTCTGAAGATGTCATTTGTTCCTATTCTATTCTATCTTTCTCTTTTTCCTTTAACTTTGCCTTTTGGTTCAACAAGTTAGCTTCCACATCGACTACAATCTTTTTCATTTCTTCAAGGGTTGCAATGTTCCTTTCTCTTAATTGGAATGTCATCTCAGGATTGAAGGAATCTGGGTAATGCAAGTGAGCTGATCCTGGGGGTGGCCTTATATCAATAGGTATTGCATTATATACCTTATTGACTCTTGCTGAAAACTGATGTACTGTCTCCCCTGGCTGTCTTTTCAAATGTTCATACTCTTCTAGGATGAGAAAGATATTTCCCATGATCACCCATTGGTCTAGGGAAACTTGCAAGAACTGATGGAAATTGCTAATGCTTTTAGCTGGGATATTTTTAAACCAGTTCTTAACTTTACCTTGCAAAGACAAGGAAAACATCCTTATATATACATAATCATCTTCAACCTCATAAAGGTCAGGGAAATATTCAAAATTATGGATGTGTTTTTCTGCAGGGATATTCACATTCTCTCCATCAAACCTAGGAAGATTATTACTATAATTGGCAGGGAGGTCATGGAGAAAAGGAGGAAAAAAGAGAGGCTTGTATCTTTCTGGGACTTTCATAGGTACAGGAGGTAAAGAAAAGGGTTTATAACTATCTGGAATTTCAACCGGTAACTATGGGATTTTTACATATGTGTTTCAGATCTTAACAACTGTGGGGGATAAAGCAGGAGGCTTATGTCTGTCAAGGCTTTCTATAGGTGTAGGAGCGTGTAAAAAAGCTATGGGAATGTGCTCAACCCTTTGAGGTTATTCAGATTGAAAATGATCATCCTAAATTTCAACAATATACTCTAGACTAGGATCATGATAAGAGAGAAATTAATTGCAGATGAAACCAATAATATCATGAATACAATTTGAGCTCGAGTGCCTAGTCTTTCTAGGCTGGTTGGTCATGGTTTAGGTTCTTCCTCCAGTGGAGTCTTTGATTTGGCATTGTCTGGAGATGATTGGAGTTGCCAGGTGAATGATATCATCCTTATTGTGTCTGGTCATTGTCCACCATCAGTGATCAGATATGGAACTTGAAGTACACTACTAGAGAAAGTTCCCTAGTATGGTCGTCATCTTGTTATCACTCTGTAATTTTCCCAAGGTCGTGAAGGAAGTCACAGAGGCAACATCAAAACTAATTCGAGTCAAGGATCTTTCCCTTGATGACTCAGAGAGGGATCTCTCTGTTTGATATAGATTTTTTTGAATAGATATTAGGCTAGCTAATGGGTTCAGAGTTTGGATTTTTTAAATGATTGGCTGGAACAAGAGAAAAGAGGTCCATTGGGTAATGGAGTCACAACTAACATCAAATAAGATAGATTTGACAGGCCATTAATGCAGGTCAAGTTAGGAAAATCACTGGATATTCATAGGCTTGATGTATGGTGGAGAGGAAAAGATCGAGAAGTCAAATTAAATACAGAGCAATGAAGAATTCTGAATTCAACTTTCAGTGGAAAACATAGAAAATATCCCAAGCCAAGTGACAGAGTGTATTTCTCAACAAGTTCTGCCGTATTACTTCTTAGAATATTTAATATTGTAGCATACAAAATGGAGTTACAGAGGGAGAAAAAATTACAGAGGAAAACTTCACCAGTGGATTTGACACAAGAATCTTGTCATGCGCCACTGTGTTGCTGTAATTTATTCAATATCATCCCTATGTAGGATTTACATCCAAAGGTACAATCAGGTCCAGGAGGGCCTAACAAGATTTTACATCCATCAGGGTCCAACCCTTTCTCCATTACAAACATGGATATATATAAACTACAGTCATTAGGCTCTGGATATCGAATTCGATCCTCCTGGCTGAAAATAACAAGTAAATCCCAAAAATATTTGAACTGAGAATTTGGACGAATCTGCTGAAAATAGGGGTACTCTCAGAAATTTGTTTCTCCTCAGTAGTGACACCTATGCATAATCTGGAGGATTTTATTGTATATGAACATGTGATTGAAAAAAACCTCCTTTGGTTTCTCCAAATTCGTCTTCAGCTCACCAAAACAACTCCTGTAAAATTAAAATCAGGACTGAAACAAGAAAATCCGGAAACCTAAAAAAGAGGCGCTGAAAGATGGCTTTGATTCTCTTTTCTCATGGCACCTGTGAAAAATATGAAATATTTTTTTGTTCTTCATCCCATTTTGAACAAAAACCTCTCTCGAGTTTTTAATGTTGGTTGTGGAGCTTGATTATCTTCCTGATTTAGAGGTCTTTTACTTTCAGCCGTGTTTATACCCCATGAAGTATTTACACCCTAGAAGTATGTACATTCTTCCACGCGGGGGAGTGCAGAGGGGGGTACCCCCTCTGCGGGGTCCGAGGGGGATATTCCCCCGGCTGGGGGGTCTGGGGGCGAAGCCCCCGAAGAAAAAATTGCCTTGTAAAAGTATATTGTAATTTCATTGTAAATCTGGACCGTTCATTATAAGGTCGCAGATCTAACGATAGAGATTATGTTAGGGTTTTTTTCCCTAGAAGGCAACCCTCTTTTAATGGCTCAAGAAAAATTGCCTTGTAAAAGTATATATTGTAATTTTATCAGAATCCGAATCGGCTTCATTATAAGGTCGCATATCTAACATTAGAGATTATGTTAGGTTTTTTTCCTAGAAGGCAACCCTTTATGAGGGAAACACAGGCTATGTATGTTGGATGAAGTTTTATTATGAGAGAGGAGACCGTGGAGAAATAAGAGGAAGCTACAACGAGTTTTGCTAATAGTATCCCCATTTTGGTCAGGGATAATAATAAAGCAAGGACTGACAAATTCTTTGGTGGACGTAGCCCACTAGGTGAACCATATGTAAATTTGTGCCCTCTTGTATCAGGTATCTTCCTTGCATTTTGTCAAGATTTGTTTTATTTTATCATTCGCGGGTCCCTCTTTCAATAACCTGTATCGAAATAAAGGTAACTTGAAGGAAATGATGGTTCCTGGTTCGATTGGGAGAAATTTCGGAAGATGGAATGTTTAGGGTAGAGAAATTTAACTACCAAAACTACCGCCAGAAGATGCGATGTAATATTTATATATTAGAAGGATCTATTCCCACCATTGAACGGAGTAGCAAAGAAGTTTGCATGAAGGACTTGGCACCGGGGAGATTCTTCATGAAGTTCTAGGAACGACATCAATACTGATTAAATATCGATGGATTTTGGCCATCTCAAAAGAAAAGACAACTAAGGGTTTGATGGACGATTGGCCAAATTGTATGAAACCCCTCCAACTAACAAGGTATCAATGAAGAGATTATTTAATACGAAGATGTCAAAAGATGGGTCTATAGTTGATCATTTAAATGAATTCACGCTACTAATCAACTCTAAACTAAGTTCTGTAAAGGGACTTTGATGATGAGGTTAGATCTCTTATAATATTGTGCCTATCTTTAAAGATGGAAATGGTTTTGTCATGGTCAGGTAACTCCTCACTGGTTCAAATACTTTAAAATTGATGATGTTGTTTGGTGTTATCCTAGTGAGGAAATGCTACCTTAAAAGCTACAGTGAGACATCAAAATGCATTGAACATGGAGAATGGGAAGACAAAAGGATAGAAAAAAGAGCTTAGGGAACCGTGGGAATTTAGGGAAGGGTAGAGATCCAAATCTAGACTTGGAAAGATGAGTACTGAATTAGAAGGACATCCTAAGAAAGACTCCAGAGCTCCAAAGAAACAAAGATGGATAGGATAGAAATCAGGAAGAAAATGTACAGGTGATGTGTTACAAGATGCTTTGATTCTTCTATAGATAATATTTATGATCCTTGGGTAATAGATTCGTGTGGATCACGCATGCCACACCCCTTAAGAAACATTTTCTAGATTATAGTCAAGGTAGATTTGGACAGGTTCATTTGGAGGATGATGCACCATGCAAAATTGTTGGAATGGAAAGGTAAAAATAAAGAAATTAAATGGAAACCAATGGTTGTTGAAAGAGGTGACATATTCCATTTAAGGAAAATCTAATTTCAATAGGGTAGTTGGCAAGGAAGGTTGTATATCCATATTTCACGTGATAAGATGTGGAAGGTCATCAAAGGATCATTATGATAGCGAAGCGAGAGAAGGTAGGTACATTGCAATTATGTAATCGTAATACTGACTCTTCATATCTTTAGCTTCTACATGGATACAACACCGTGGTAATCATGTCGGAACACGAGTGAGAGAAGGGCGCGATACTTCACAAAGAAATTTGTCACAGATTCAAACAAATTGATTTGGACTTATGAGCATTGTGTTTTTCATGGAAACAAAAGAGAGTCGGAGCCTCAAAGAGTCTAGTACAGTGAAGAATGAAAGGTTAGAGCTTGCATACAGATGTATGGGGAATCACTCATGTATCATCTCTTGGTGGCTCCTACTTTCATTATGTTACTTTTTATTGATGATGCAACTAGAAAACTTGTCATATTAAAATTTGACAAAATATGACAAGTGTTTTGATACTTTTAAGAAATGGAAAGCTTTAGGCTAAAGAGACAGAAAGTTTGGAAGTGTCTCAGACGTGATAATTTGGAGGTGAATATTGCAGCGCGAGTCGATTACCATTCATACCATGGGACTCGTAGAAAGAAGAAAGCCCACCTAACACCACAAGAAATGGTGTGTGAGAAAGGATGAAAAAGACAATCATAGAGCGTGAAAAGGGAGTATGGGCTGAGATTGCATGGTGGTTTGCCCTTACAATTATGGACAAATGCTTCACAAAAAAAAAAAAAAAAAAACAGAGGACCTTCAATCTCTTTGATGGTATAATTCTAGAGGAAGAATGGACAAGAAAAAAGGTAACCTATTATTCAAAACTTTATTGTGAAGCATTTGTCCATATTGATAAAGAAAATAGAACAAAAGTTTGAGGCAAATCCAAGAAGTAAAATTCCTCATTGGTATGGTGTTAATGGGATTTTGTTAATACTCTATGGGATTAAGGAAAATAACCAAAATCATTAGGGAGTAGAGATGTCACATTCAATGAAAAGGTCATCTACAAAAGACTGCCATGGAAAGAAATGAAACAAAAACAAGGCATCACAAGTATTTTGATGAGATCACTCAAAAAGAAATTCAAAGGAACCGAAATCAAAATGTACAACAACGTGAGAAGTAGGTACCTCAAACACCTACAAGTGTTGTTAGAAGATTCACCAGAAAGTTAAGTATACCCCTCGAATCTCATACTCCTTCATTATATTATTTATTGTTGATCGACTGTGAACCGTAATGTTATGAAGAGCAATGCAGTAGACACCAAAGAAGTGGGAGAAAGGCATGAAAGAGGAATGTATTCCCTCAGCAAATAACGTGACTTGGGACTTGGTTCAATTGCCTAAGGGAAAAAGAGCATTGTAGAATAAATGGGTTTGTTGGTTGAAGGAAGAAGATGGAGGAGAAAGAGGCACAAGGCCAGACTTGTTGTAAAGGGTTCGGCACAAAAAAAAGAAAGGTATAGATTTGATGAAATATTTTCTCCTCGTTGTTGTTCGACTTCACTATTAGGACCATTTTAAGTCTCTGTAGTAGAAAGTACCTGTAATCTCGGCAATAGTTAGATGTAAAACAACTTTTCTCCTTGGGGTTTTGGAGGAAGAGATTTAAATGAAGTAGCTACATGGGTATGAGGTCAGAGGGGAGGATAATTTGGTATGCATGTTTAAGAAGATCTTGTATGGCCTAATGAAAGATCCAAGGGAGTGGTATCTGAAGTTTAACAAATTTATGACAAAACAAGTTTATAATAGATGTCATCCGGGATCAATTCTGTGGTTTATTTTGGTGCGCTGAAAATGGAAGCCACACATTCTAAGTATTGTTAGATACAGTTTCCGGCGGTTTAATATGAAGGATATAAATGTACTCAATAAGAAATTAGATAATCCACTCATGAAGGATTTGGGTACCTAAAGGAAACCTTGGTATGAGAATAACAAGAGACGTGAAAATCTGTAAACCCATTGTCTTGCCGTGGTGAGTACACATAGAAGGTGTTGAAGAGGTTTAGAAAGCAGAATGAAAAACCGCCAGTACACTCCTACTAAAATTTTACTCAAATTAACTAAGGAAATGTGTCCGTGCATACAGAGGAGATAAAATACATGTCCGTATCCCATATTCATCAGTAGATGGCAGCTTGATGTATGTAATGGTTCGCACAACACTAGATATTGCACATGCAAGTGGGAGTTGTGTGTAGGTATATGAACAATCCGTGTAAAGAACATTGGGAGTATGCGGATTCTCGCATTTGGAGAGGGGTACCACTACACATGCATTATGTTTTGAGGGTTCAGACACTTTTCACAAGGATATGTTGATTCAGACATGGCGGGTGATAAAGATAACAGTAGTGAGCACCACATGGTATGTTTTTAATATATAGGGTAAACAACAATATTGGATTTTGAACTCCAGTAGTTATTGAGCCAAAATTTCAACATCGTGAGGCGCTATGTTGTCGCTACAGAGGCTAAAGAGGATGATTTGTCAAGTTGTCTTATGAAGTAACTCTAAAAGAAGTGGAGAACAACAGTTGTAATCAGGATGTACCTATGCCATTCACCGGTAATAACTTATCCCTTCCATTCAAAGACTAAGCATATACAGCTGAGGCACCACTTCATACGATCAGCCTTGGGAGATGATACTGAAGCCTGAAAGATACTAATAATCATTTAACCTCAGAGACATGTTAACAGTTATATCCGCTAGTGGAGAAACTGAAGTTCTGTTCAGTCAGCCACTCTCAAGAATGAAGATGAAGATGATAAATTTTCCAGTCCGTTATTGCCCGATTCTAGCATATACAATAGCGAATGTTGATACTACCCAAGGGAGATTGTTGTCAGGAGCCTCGATTATCTTCCATTTAGAGGTCTCTTTACTTTCAACCGTATTATACCCCATGAAGCATTTACACCCCTGAATTATGTACACTCTTCCATGTGGGGAGTGTAGAGGGGGGGTTAGCCCCTCTGTGGGGTCTGTGGGGCTATCCCCCTGGTTGGGGGTCTGGGGCGTTTTAATCTCTGAAGAGGGTTCTGGCTTAAGCCCCGAAGAAAAAATTGCCTTGTAAAAGTATATTGTAATTTCATCATAAATCTGGACTGTTCATTATAAGGTCGCAGATCTAACGATAGAGATTATGTTAGGTTTTTTTTCCCTAGAAGGCAACCCTCTTTTATGAGGGAAATTTATTGCGGCTATGTATGTTGCCGAGTATTGTATTCTAAGAGAGGAGACCGTGAGAGAAAGAAGAGGAAGTTATAGCGGGTTTTACAGTAGGTTGTATCCCTTCATTTTGCTCGATAATAATAAAGCAAGGACCTGGAAATTTCTTTGGTGGACGTAGCCCACACTGGGTGAACCACATAAATCTGTGTCTCTCTTGTATTGTGCATCTTCTGTGTTTTGTTTCTGCATTTGTTTTATTTTATTTCTCTGCGGTCCTGTTTTTCTAACATTTAAAATTCATCTCCATTTGCCCAGAATCAACTTTGGAAGTCGACGTGTTGAACATGAAAAAATGGGTGGTTTTGAGTTTTTTGGGGAGGGTGATTTTGCAGAGGGGAAGGTGGTTTCTAGACCCCCCCTGAGGTGGTAAGTTGTATTGGGAGGGTGGGGGGGGTCCGATTTCACCTGGAGGTGACAACTGTCCTTCCCAATACCACTTATCAGACCCCCCCCGTCGTTAAAGCTTGAAAATCACGAGGGGGGGGGGTCCAACTAAATTTATGAGAGTTGATTTATTTTTGGGGATGTGTGAATGTGAAGTTGCGGGAGGGGGGAATGATTTGACATTTTAACATTTATTTTATTGTTTTATTGTTTTTTTATTTGTTTCTTTTTACCTGTTTTCCTTTTCATTTTTGTTTTTTATTTTTATTTTGTTTTAAAGTTTTATTACGTGTTTTAGTTTAGTTTTATTTTTAATTTGTTTTATTAATGTTTTAAGCTTTTGTTTTATGTATTTTATGTTGTTTTTTAATATTTCAATTATATAGTTTATTTGTATTTGATTTTTGTTTTGTTTTATTTATTGTTTAAATTATTATATGTGTTATTCATTTTTTAATTGTTTTATATAGTCTATGTTTTATATTTTTAAATTGTCTTTTAGTTTAAAGTTTTATCCTAACCTAATTACTAACTTAACAAATAAATTAATAATTAATTTGTTATTAACAAAACTAACCTAGTCTATTAATCTAACTAAGTTAATTTAATTAATATTATTTTATTACACTAATTAATGTTAAAAATTGCCACTAAGCATTTATTATTAACCTAATGTTTTTTATCCTAAGTTTGTTTATGCAGGGATGAAAGACAAGCGAAATGTAGCCAATGGGATAGATGGACAAAGCGCAGAGGTGGATGAATGATCGGGCAGGTTGATGAAGGATCGAGCGAAATGGACGGAGGGGGAAAATGGAATCAACTGAGCCATGTGTCTTCATCATGGGAGCAATGCCAAATCAACAGCCGAAGAATCGATTTACCTATGATTATAGGTCCCCAACACCACTATAAGACCCATTTAAATTAAGAGATGATGTGTTGACACCATGAATGATGTGTCATGCTAGAAAGACATGTAGGGCTCCTTAGGACGACATATGACAATTGTTAATCGGTTGAAAGATTGAGTGTGGTCCATCTAGACAGGAGAACATTAGACCCCCAAAAAAATCTCAACCGTTGGTCAGAGAGACCATAAGTGTATCAACATCATCCATCGAGAAGATGAAATATTCCTTGATACCCTGATTTTGGAGCAGCGAAACTTACTGAATCTTTTGAATGCCAAACAAATGGTATCAAAAGGGAATATTCTTTGATGTTATACCTGTCAGAGGTAAAAGTTGTGCGATCCAAGAGAAGGCCCAAACTTCGACTACTATAGGATTACCTAGACTAAATTTCCACCATGGAAAGTTAGGCAAGTGCCACTTTGGTGCCACATTATCACCACGCCAAATGGCACGAGTGAAACGGTACCACGTGGATGTGAGACAAATATTGACCATGATAACCCAAGAACTTTGGAGGGCCATAAATTTCGATCTAGAGATCAATTTTGAGTGAAATTATAGTCATTCAAAATCTCTTGACGAGAAGAAAATGTTAGATTTGTCAGAGAGGAAATCTAAGATAGTCGAGAAAAGCAAAGATTCTAATGCCCATCCCTTAAAAGGACACTTAGGGGTTCTATGTGTTACATACAGGCTCCTTCATGTCTCTTCTCCCATTACACTCAGTCTCAACATTACCCATGCTAACATGCATGCCTATGATTTCTTCTTCATGGCTGTAAGACCCTTTTTTATCATCCATATCTCCATTTATTATATAGGAACTAAGGTTTGTATATTTAATTCTGCAAGAATGTGCATGCAATAATTGTTGTTAGAATTAAGCATATTGCAAAATATTTATTAATTAGACTACAAGTCATTTTTCATATCAAATTATGAATGATATTAATGCACTATTATAAAATATGATTCCTTAAATTCATTCTTCTCCGAAACAACTTTTTGACGACTGTGAACATGCCTCATTCTGAGTTCTAAGTGAAAAGTTACAAAATTTACAAGTAGCAATTTCCACTCTTTTACTTCTACAAAAATATATTTTATCACTTCCTGATAAAATTCATTTCCAAAATCAAAATTCTGGGTGAATATATGTATTCTACTCCTCAATACCTTTCTAGCGACTATTTGTTTAATCAAATCCAAGCTCTGAGTTGAAAGTTATGGTATGGAGAAGTTTTGACTATTTTACCCAATTTATCGCTATATGCCATAGGTGTCGTCTTTCTTTTCTGTGCATTTTCAGGTACCCATAAACCACAAATGACTCCATGGATGTATCATATGGTTCGTACACTTTCCATAGGCTACTCCTGTGCCACAAACAAACTTCTGAGCTAGTAGTTATGCCCTTTGGAAGTAAATCGGTCCGGAAATTTTATCTCAATTGTTTTAGCTCTAACTTTCTCATACGAGATTTGTTTTGTGCACGAAATGTCCCATTGGATAGCTCTCTCTGAGATATTTTATTTAAGATATAGAGAAATAGTGTACATTATTACAATCTGTTCTCCTGGGTTTTGATTGTCTAAAAACATCGTTTAGGGCCTCAAAATCATCCTGCAAGTTAATGACCTTCGAAAGCCCAATACATTCATAGAAATTTGACTGTTTTTAATGTTTTGATAGTCATTTAATATGAAACTTCGATTTAAAATTGGAAAAAATAAATACCGTTGATATGCTCTCCATCTTTGATCAGTGATCGACGATTCCTTTTTGTAAGCCGAACTTGACCATCTATCTACCCGATGCCTGATCTTCGACCATCGACCATTCCTCTTTGAAAACAATTGTTTCCCATGAATCTCTTCATCACTAACCATTGGTGATTGACCCTCAATGAATTCCTCTTACAGCCAGCTTATTTACAATTCCGCTGAACCTCTACCATCGGTCGTCGACCAACTCTTGTCTGACGTGGAAAATACACTCATGTGGCATGACACATCATCTCGAGGTATCACCTTGGTTGACATGGCATGAAACATGGATGTTGACGTGGCATGAGATGTGGATGATGATGTCATAATCCTATTTTCCATCATCGAAGATCAACCACTTCTCTTGGAAGACTTAAAACATTCCACTAATTCTACCGATGCTTGATCATATACCATCGACGATCTAGTATTTTTCTCGATCGAATGAAAAATCTCATTAAATATTTCTGATCCCTGATTATCGGTTATCGTCAATCGATGATCCCCTTGGATGCATGAAACCTTTTCCAATTTCTGTCGATCCTCAACCATCGACCATCGATGAATTTTCTTGGCGAACTTCAATACTTCGAAAATTTTTGACCCAACTCTACCGACGCCCGATCACGAACCATCGACCATTAGAGGTTTCTTTTGGGCACATGAAACATTTTCCAAAATATGTCATTCCCCAAATATTGCTTGTTATCAATCAAAGATATCTTTTTTCCAAACCCAAATCTTCTCCAAACTCATCGATTCGACCACCGATCATCAACAAATTCTTTTGGAAAACTTAAAACTCTTCCGCAAATCTCGTCGATTTGACCATCGACCATCGACGAAATATTTCGATAAATTGCAACTATTAGAAAATTTTTGATCACAATCCTGGTGAATCTGGATCGTTTATCCCTTCAACCACTGAAATCAAATCTTGACTATTGATTTGTTCAAACTTCCAAAATGCTAAACCTTACAAATTTTTAAATTTATCAAGGTTAATCTTGGTTGTTGATCTCGTGATCAATTGCGATCTCAACCGTCAATTTACCAAAATGCATGTAACTCTGCAACAACCATTAAAATGTGAAATCCAACCTTGAAGTTAAAATTTTACTTTGTAACCTGGTTGATTGATGCCATTAAACACCTCATAAATTATTGGGTAATTCAAAACTTGAATTTTCCCACAAATTTGGGAATTTTCGCCATGGTTCTCCACCATTTTCCCCCTAATTCGCTCAGACCAAAGTCTTTAACAACAAATTTACCCAAATTCGTACTGGTTCTTGGCCAATATGGGTCCAGTGTTGATCCATAGGCTCTGATACCATTTTGTAACTTACCCAGCTCCCCCCCTAGCTGGGTCACGTCACTGCTAAAATGACCAAACAAAAATTCATGATTTTTATATCTAAACGGGGAAAATAAAAAACAACATGAAATAAAAGTTCATTCAACCGTCCATACTGAATAAAAATGTAAATAAAATTGCTCAACTGTGCATAAGAACAACTAAGTAACATACAACAACATTCAACCATATAACCAAGGATTTAAATGCATCATTTTGCTCCCAACAAGGAATAATAACCAAATATATTTTAGAGTAAATTTCACAACAACTATATCAACATTATACATGAGTAAACACAACAAATATAACACTTATATTATAAAATGTGCAACCCGATGTAGAGGACAAATGGTCCTCCCAACCATAGCCTTTTTGTTCCAATTCTCAATAACAAGACACCCTCGAGCTGGGGCTATGAATCGAAAAGAGACGAAGGTCCCTAAGGTTGGCTAATGTACCCCTTTCAACAGTTAAACTCTCAACTAATTCCATTCCACCAACACACTTCCAGTCAACCTACACAACCCAAGGGATGGAATCCGCCTTCACTTCTCACTGTCCCGCAAAACTTTCCACTCCCCTATAGGGATTCCATCATAGGTTGTACATTAATTCTTTTGCTGGGACTTCAGTAATTCCATAGATGCAAACACAAATCTTCCCAACAACAAAATGCATGCTTCCTTGGTGAAATTCGAACAACTCGTTACTCCCAGGAACACAACCTCTTTCTCCATGAAATTATAGCTCCAAAACAACAACCAAACATTCTCACAACAATTTTCTTCAAGTTTCAACACTCAAAAATCCATCATTGGCCAGAAAACGCAATGTAAAACCACTCTCTATGCAAAAACATGAATGTGCAATTATGGTCTCCTACCCATACAAACTTCCTCTCTTTCTCTTTATTGCTTGACTTGCACTCTTCCCCAAGCTGATTGTACCCAACCCTCATACTCTCAATAAATACAGGAAATGACTCTCACACCAACCCTATTAGATGAATTCAATAATTGGTCTCTAGAACACTCAAAAACTAATGGAAGGTTCAAGGTAAGGATCGATAATTTAGAAGGAAATGAGAAATAAGTTTTTGTTTAATAGACATGGGTAATTCTCTCCCTTGGACCCATTCCCTCTCTTATGGATACTTTTCCCCCAAATCTCCGTCCGTGTCCATATGCAACTGGGGATACATTTTATTCATTATATTCAATTTACATCATTTACATATTACATCGCTTTGGATTTTGGCCATATACTATTTTACAATGTACATCACTTGGCTCTCAGCCATATATTACACCTACAATATACATCGCTAGTTTTGGGGTTTGAAAATGGGGTTGTTACAATAATTGATATGGTCAATGGTGTACTAAAAGGATGGAAATTCCTAGCACCAAAACGTATTGGGAAGTCAATGTATTTATTAACTACTTGGAATTATAAATTTCAAATGGTTTCATATAATTTTCTACAATTTACCATTTGGATGAAATTTTACTCTTTGGATATGGATAAGTCTTTTTCAATGTTAAATGTTTTTCGTCCTTATGAAAACATAAGATATTTTTGGGAGGAATTTTTCAATTAGGATTGTGTCAAAGGATTCAACACAATTATTGAGGGGGGATCTAGGTTTTAGGTTGAAGAGATATGAAGTGTGGGGGGAGTCTAGTAGAGAAGGAAACTTGGATGACTATTTATTACACAAGTTAGAAGAGGTTAATCTAAGTGATGTTGACTTTTTAAAGTCTCTCCAACCCATAGGAATGACAAACTTGGGAATGAGAAAATTTCCAAGTGACTAAATAGACTCATTATAGTGGCTCGTAAGGTCATAGGTTGGAAGTGGGACATGTTTAGATCATTTTTCATATTTTCCTTTTGTTGAAAAAAAATGATGAGAATCCCCACATGGCCTTTCCAATTTAACGCTTTTTGATAACTACAAAATGAAGATTATCAAACTTTGGTTAAGAGGGAATGGATCCCAATCAATCATGACAATGATGGGACAATAATGTTTCAGTTCCATGAACATTTGAAAAGGATAAAAAGGAAATGGTGGAATGGTGCAAGCTAAAGTTATAAACATTCTCAACAAGACCTATTGACAATGGTAAACCATATTTCCTACATTCATGAAGTAAATAACAATGGGACCTTTTCTAAATATGATTTATTGACTTCAAAAAGATTAGAACATGCCAAAAAGTCTCTAACAACACGTTAATAATCCAAGTGGAGGAAAAAGAGTTGAGCCATTTGGCTAGCATAGGGAGATGAGAATACCAAACATTTTCATAACTTTGCAAATATGAGGAAGAGTTTCAATATTATTTCGGATATAAGTATAGGGTGGCTCAAGGGTTTCTAGTTTTAAGGAGGTAGTTGAGGTAGGAATTTCTCACTTAAAAAATTTATTCAAGGAACGACCATGAGTGAATATAGAATAGGATATAAATCTATCCACCTATTTTTGAAGGTTTTTTAATGAGGAATGAACTAAAAATTTGATGAAGGTAGTGGGAAAAGAGGAATTGATGGATGTTATATATTCTTTCTAAAAGGATAAGAGTTAGGATTATGTTATTTTCCATAAATTTATGTTTCCGGTTCCATGAGCTTATAGTGGAGGATTTTCTAGGGGTGGTGGAAGAATCAAGATTTAATGGTAAAGTATTAGGGGCTATAAACTCTATGTTTCTAGATTTGATTCCAAAGAAATATGCATTTGACACTTTTGAGGACCTTAGATGCATATCTAATTACAGTTGTAAAACTATTTGTTATTGGATAAATCCGTAAGTGCAGACACAAACCGATCTCCCTAGATCCACCTGGATCTAGAACAAAACAGGGCAGAATAATACTCTTTCCCTAGATTTCAACTATCGAATGAACTAGGAGGCAAGAATCATGAACATACCTTATGATCGCTTCCTTGGGTCTTTATTGTTCCAGCTTCACTCCAATGCTCTTGTGCCTTCAAGACCACAACAATACAAACCAATCGATGTGAAGACAACTCAATATATTCAACAGTTAATCTATGTACATGATCAAGGAGTTATACAATAAAGTGACATTAACTTTATGGGAAAGGGACATATTACTGTATTATGTTGATGGAAAGCAAAGATTACAACCTGAGCTTTGATGTTGCAAACCTCCTTTCAATGGCTCCTGGCTTTGACACACACACTTGCTCACTTGCATGAAGAAGATAAACCACTTTTGATAACCTTGCTGGAGTTCTCTAGCTGCTGTAGCTTCAGTCCTTCACACAGTATTTCACTAATTCTCCAATAATATTCTTACTTTTTTTCTTTCTAACCTCTTCCATGAGAATCCCCTCAATATATAAGAGAGAATGAATTAGTTACTTGGATAGGAATGATCCCAAGATATCAGGAAAGCCAGTACTTAGATAACCATTCGAATGCCATCTCATCCTTCTAGAAGATTCCCTTCTAGAAGCTTCGAGAATTCATCCTTTTCCCTTCTTTAGAAAGGGTTCGCACCCTAGTAGTTAGACACAGTGCGAACTTCTCGCACCCTG
>SNQJ01S0009731.1:0-22838 GCA_010110895.2 Picea sitchensis | reverse complement strand
AAATTTCATTTGTTTGGATTGTATTCTAAAGTTTCCACACATCGAATGATTTTTTTGGCATATTTAATTAGCACATGGTCAATTTCTATTTTTTTGGCATCTTTAATTTGTACATGGCCATGCTCTCCTTTGATGGGCCATTCCCTAAGCATTGAGTGTCCCAATCAACCAACTGGTTGATGCCAATCTTTGTTGGGTCATCCTCCTCTTTATTGGGAATATTCTCTTTTCCCATAAATTGTTACTTGACTCACCTCTACTTGCTAAAGGACCGTTTCACTTGTTGGAATACATATTTGGTTTGCTGAGTGTCCCTCTTCTTTGTTGGGATTTTATTTTTTATTTTTGGCTAAACAAATTGTTTTTTGGTCATTGCTTGAGTGATGGCGCTTTCCCATGGGTCATATGGTTCTGAAAACCCTCTCTCCCTCTTCAACAAATAACCAAGATAAATCCCTCAGATGCACATTTATATGGTTGATTGGAGCGATTCTTAGTTGGGAAGTTTTGGCTAATAACAATGTTCAATCATTGACATAAACCACCAGAGCTAACTTGAAATCACATGCATTTTCCATTTGAGAATGTTGAATTTTGATATGTACATGTTGGTAGGAGAGGTGTGTGTTTATTTCATTTAATGTGGGTGCGAATTGGAGAGTTAGCTTATGTCAAGATTTATGAGAAGTACTTTATAACAAGTGAGATCAAGTAAAACACCCGAGGTTTTCTTTTAAACTGACAGAGCATTGAAATAAGGTTAAACAAGGTTCCTTGTTGGAGAAATGGACAAGCTATAATCCTACCATTTACAGATTAGATGGTATCAGAGTAGGTTGATCAAGGACCTTGAATAAGCTGCCATGGGAAAAGCCTTGAATAGGGAGAAGATAGAAGAATTGAGAGACTTCAATAGGAATAGTCAAGAAGAAAGTCGATATTGGAGGTAGAGAGCAGATGAACTGGAAAAAGAACTTTCCAAGCACCAGGACTCCTTCATCGCCATGAGGAAAAAATTAGACAAGAGAAGATTACAACTCTTGCAGTTGGGGAATAAATTCATTGAGATGGATAATTAGAAAGAGGAGAAGTTCAATGAGGTCACTACTCACCTTTACTAGGACTTGACAGTGAAGGAACAGGCCTTGAAGAAGCTAGAAGAAGTTGTCCAAGAGACCAAGAAATTCCCTTCCATTGCCACTGTTGAAGCTAGTACCATGATGGATGCAAGCATGGTAACCTCACTTTATAAGACCATTTCTTAAGAAACCTTTGGTGACTTTGAGAAGCACACTAGAGGCATTGGTTCCAAGATCACGAGGAAAATGGGATATGATGGGCAAGGGATAGGAAAGGAAGGAAAAGGGTTTTTTATTCCCATGGTAGATCAATAGAGGTCCAAGCATGAAGGCCTAGGATTCAATGGACAAGAATTCATCATAAGTGCAACTCAAACCACTTTCATCAAGGCAAGAGGAACCAAAAAATAAGCCATGTTAAAAAAACCAGTCTAATTTTCTTGTAGAATCTTGGAAGAGGGAATCAAAGAGATGATTATGCCATCCATATTCGCTTCAATTCTTGGGGGACCAAGCAACCAAACTGAAAGCATAATCACAAACTGAAAAGGTATGGCTTATTGTTTTTTGTTGTAGGAAAAGGGGTCATAAGGATAGAAATTGTTGGCACTCTAGAAGGCCAAGCAACCCATGCAAGAACTATTTCCAGTACTGCATATTGACTGGACATTGAGAGGCCAAATGTTGGATGCTTCACTTGGAACTCCATCCCAAGAACTGAACAACTAAGAATAAATCTTGGGGATCAAGAGAAAGGATTATTTTTTTGTAGTTGCATCCCAATGAGTAGTAGTTGTCCAACAAACTATTGTAGCAACAAATTTTTTCTGTAGCCATGAGTTGATAGTAGGGTTATGCCAAAGGAATCCCCTACTCAACTCTTATATTTCATCCTAGAACAAAGGCACCCTTTCTTGGAGTTTTGTTGGAGTCTTCTTTATGATTAGAGAAGAATATTGAGGGAGTTGAAGAATTTGGGGATCAAAATCTTGCAAATGGGGAGGTGTGATCCGAATTGGATCCTCTTGTAAATTTGTAATTATTCTTTTATTTTATTTTGTCTTTTTCGAAAAGTGGAAGTGGAAAGGAACTATGTGATGGTTGGCCTTCTAAAGGAATCCCATTAAAATAATGAAGGATGTAATGAATAGGCAACGAGAGATGGAGGATAATTGGGGAAAATAGTGGCATAAATGAAATCTTGAAGAGGGAAACCTACTCAAAGTTTGGTGGACAAAGGAGTCATGGCGTTTGTCTACATTGAGTGAAGGTGTTTCTAAGCCATGGCCATCTGCAACTTGTACCGTCAATGAGTACCAATAAAAAAATATGTGCCATTTGTGAGTTTAATCATTATATGTTGAGCTTCCAGTAAAAAAATATGTGCCATTTGTGAGCTTTATCATTGTGTAATTGTTGTTATCCATAATAAATTGTTTAATGGAGAAAACCAACAACTCTTAGTTTTCCACCGTTGAATGATTTTTGAGAGGGGAAATCAATGGTCCTCAATCTAGAGTTTTTGAAGAAGCTTATAAATCCATTTCTCTCTCTCTCTCTCTCTTAAATCATTTTTTCTCTCTCACGGGGGAAAATTTCATTTGTTTGTATTGTATTCTAAAGTGCCCATACATTGAATACTTTTTTGGGTGTATTTAATTAGCATAGGGTCAATTTTGTTTTGTTGGGTGTCTATTATTCGTACATGGTCATCCTCTCCTTTTCTAAGCCATTTCTTGAGCATTGAGGGTCCCAATCGACCAGCGGGTTGATGCCAATCTTTGCTAGGTCATTTTATCTTTGCTGGGCATATTCTCTTTTACCATAAATTGTTACTCGACTCACCTCTACTTCCTAAATGTCCATTTCACTTGTTGGAAAATGTATTTGGTTTGCTAAGCATCTCTCTTCTTGACTGGGAATTTTTTTTCTCTTGTTGGCTAAAATAATTTCTTTCTATTCATTATCCAAGCCCTCTCTCCCTCTTCAAAAAGTATCCAAGATAAATCCCTCACAATATGCACGTTTCCCTTTCGCTGAATAATGCGATGGAAACTAAAACTCACAATCTTGGTTGAGTGGTAGTTGTCTCTGGTTGATTGGAGCGATTCTTAGTTGGGTAGTGTTGGCTTCTAATAGTGCTCAATCGTTGACATAGACAACTAGATCTAATTTTAAATAACTTGCATTGTCCATTTGAGAATGTTGAGTTTTGATATGTATGTGATAGTAGGAGAGGAGTGTGTTTATTGCATTTAATGTCGGTGGGAATTGGAGAGCTATCTTATGCCAAGAGTTACGAGCCATCCTTTATAATAGGTGAGATCAAGTACATCACCCAAGGTTTTATTTTAAATTGATAGAGCAATGAAATAAGGTTAAACAAGGTTCCATGTTGGAGAAATGGACATGCTACTAGCCTACCATTTTACAGATTAGTTTAAGACTCATGTTAATCCATGCTAGCATTTGTTCACCCTTTGTAAACAAGACTGAAGATTTCCTTAACTCAGTTTTTTTCTAAGATAATTAATGGTTTTGATTCTCCTTTCTTTATCCCCTCTAGAGGTGTAAGGCAAGGGAGCCCATTATCACCCCTCCTTTTCTTATTATGGTTGAGGGTCAAAGTAGATATCTAAAATATTTGAGGGAGTCTATCACTTTAAAAGGTATCAAAATGAGTAGGATTATCATTCTATCTCATTTAATCTTGTTGATGTATTACTTTTTGGTAGTGGTTTTGTAGGAGATGCTAACATGAATAAAGAAGTTATGGGTATATACATGAAGGAAATTGGAATGGAACTAAACACAAAGAAATCTTCTATTTATTTTAATGGAATACAAAGTGAACATCAAAGGGTATTGACGAACATCTTCCCATACACAAAAATACCATTTAATAAGGGGATGAAGTACTTTGGTTTTACTTTAAAGGAAAAATACTATGGATATTAGAATTGTATACACAGGTAGAAAAAACAATATCAATTTGGTGTATTAAATGTGTTGGCACCAAAAGTTTTGGGATAAAGATTTCGCACGCACAAAAAAACAGTTGTGCATGGACTACAGTTTTGCATGCACACTAGTAGCTACACGATGGATGAAATAGGGTGTGCATGCCAGTGAGAAGTCCCACAAATACACACCAAGAATCAAGAATATACCACATACACGCCGGAATCAAGAAGAATATCTTCAGGAAATCTCCCAAATGATTAACTAAAGTAGCATGAGAGATTTTGGATCATTTAAGGGATGAGCTAGCAAGTTCGTTAAGACTGCCATGACTCCAAAGAGGCTATGTGGACTACATGTAGGTAGCAGAAGTGTGTAGGATTAGTAGTAAAAAAAGTGAGTGGAACAAAGGAAAAAGTGTCAGAGAGCCAGAGCATAGAAGGAAAGAAAAAAAAGTAACAAAGACACATAAGGGGTTTCGATTAATTCTTTGGGTCCAGAGTTTGGAGAGTTTGAGGTCTACAACTAAGAGGATAAATGAGTCTTGCTAGTTTTTCCCGAGTCTAGTTTTGTATGTATTTCGAACACATTTTGTAAGAAGTCTGTACTAGAGTTAGTTCAATAGCACATGTGGAGTTTGTGAGAAATCACATCGCACCTTATAGTGCACTATTGATAGAAGGTGTGCGAGTGTGTTGTTTCTAATGAAATATGAGTCTCTTGGTACATCTATGCTATTGTTTGAATGAAAATAATACAAGCTATTGTTATTGTTGTTAGTTACTCTGTTGATTATGTATTCAATGAATGTATATGGTAATTTTATATGCTTTTAATATCTGAATGTATTTTAATGGAATGTGTGAATGTAAGCCCGAGTGGATTCCCTGTGTAACTTAATCCTTCATCATCGACACAATACCATATGTTCTCTATGATTTTCATGGAATCTTGGGTGAGACCTTATTCAATATTCGAGTATGGATCGATATGATGACCCCTTAGTTTTTTTTTTGGTAAACTCTAGATGAACCCTGGGTCATTAACCCCCTAGAATTAAGAAGGATGCACACAAGTGAGCCAACAAATGGTTCCATTGCCCAGACCTGAAGCTTTTGTATTACATGATGAAGGCAAAGAATGAGGTGGTATCCATCTCGAGAGACCCATGGATTGATCATCAACATGGAACGTTGGAAGGAGAGGTATATCTACACTAATATGCATGATATTTTCTTTGATGATTTTCCATGTTTATTGTATGAATGGTTGAAGAGGAAGACTGCTACTAATATTTATTTAAGACCCCAAGAACCCTTGGTTTGGGACCAGGATATGATTTATTAATTGAAGGCATTGGAAAGTAAGTGGGCTTGAGCAATTTACTTCTAGTTTTCTCGGGTGAAGAAAGGATACATTATTGAATTTACTATGGAATACAATGATTCTTTCAGTGATGTTGAAATAAAGTTTGTAGAAGTTCCACAAAAAGGGATGTTAGAAGAAATATCATTGTGGATCAAGATGTTGTTCATGGAAAAAGGGTTGATGTGTATGGATCCTGATATGATGGATGAGTAGACTCCCGTAACGTTCGGGGGGGGATGAAAAGAAGGGGGAAAAGAGAGAGAGGAGATGGATCCACTAACAAGATATAGAAAATGTTAAGATGAGGTGAGGGAAAAGAATGGACCCAAAAGAGCAGAGGAAAGAGAGAGAAGAAAGATACAAAAGAAGAATTGATCTAAGGAAGAAAGTAGAATAGAGGAATGGAAATAAGATATAAAGGGGTGTGATATAAGGGGTCAAGCCTAGAATGAAGAGGAATGAGACCACACCTAGAGTAAGTGCGAAAGAGATGATTGTGCTAGAGAGGATCAAAATTGAATATAGGTCAGTTAAGAGGGAAAATGTTAGGATTAGGGTATCTAATGAAGACACTAGAAGTAGTGGTGGCAGGGAAAGAGAAGATGAAGTCCAACCCCTTTGGCTGTTGTGAGATGCCACAAATTTAGAGAAAGATGAGATGAAAAGTAGAGTTGCAGAGGAAGGAGAGGATGATGAAGGTCCCTTGCAAGGAGGGGAAGAGGATTTAGCGATAGTGGATGGTCTTGCATGACTAAAGGTAGGAAACTCTTTGGGTTACCTAAAAATAGATGATGGAATAAGATGCAGGTACTGCGCCTTTGAACCACCCCCTTGCGCATTTGTAACCAATAAGAAAGAACAACCGATAGTGCGACTATAAGAGTAGAAGAAGGAGTAGATGAATAAAGGAGAGAAGATATAAGTGAAAAAGAAGGAAAAGTCAAAACTAATTCACAAGGGATATTATTAATATCGAGATCCCCAACACTAAGCAATTAGTCAGGACGACACAATCCTATATTGAGAATGGCGAATCAGGATACCACTTTAAGGATACCCATGTTCCATGGAATTGTTAAGGACGATGCAAATAAGAATTGATTTACATGTGAGTCTATATGGTCTATGAAGAGGATCATAGACGAAACATCAAATATTTTACAACTGGAGACCACTTTCAGGGACAAAGCCACTACGTTAGCAGGAAAAATGAGGTCCTTGACAAAGATTAAGAGATATATTCTTAAGGAGTTCTAGAAACCTAAATCATAAGTACAAGGCCACTACACTAGCAGGAAAAATGAGGTCCCTGACAAAGATTAAGAGATATATTCTTAAGGAGTTCTAGAAACCTAAGTCAGAATATTAATGCATTACATATATTAAGGAGATCAAGAAACAACCGGGAGAGATCGTGTGGGATTATGACCGACGGTTTAAGATCTTGTTGGATAGGTTGACGTTCCAAATCCAGGATATGAAACATAGAGAATGGTTCATTGCAAGGTTGCTTCCCCATATTCAGGCCCCAATACCCAATAGAAGGTGAATACTCAGGCAAAGGCGGTGGATATTGCTATGCACTTGGAGGCTACACTAAGAGGTAGAGAAAAATAAGTAGGTTTGGCACAGGTGCAATCCCATATTGAAAACTTGATTATGCAGTTGCAAGACATGACAAAGGCGAATGTCGTGCACGATCACGTATGGTGTACTATGTGGTGATCAGAGGGTCACTACAAGAATGAGTGTCCTACATTGAGAAACTATCTGGTGACGGGTTCATTGAATTCATTTTCAACTGGGCCTTAGATGAAATGGTGCGATATTTGCATATAATGGGGACATATACCACCCTGCTTCCCAACACTGGATAAATATTAGAAGATTCGCCATAATCTATTTTGTGTGTTCTACAAATCTATGGGGTAAGATGTGAAAATTTTTCCGGCCACTTCAGTTGATGCAGGACCATACCCATGATGGATTTTAGGTCCAGGAAGAGCAGAAGAGTGGTGACCACATAGGCACTAAGAGAGGTGGATATCAAGGAGTTCCCAGGGGTGGATATAGACATGATCGAGGACGAGGATATGGAGGAGGTGGAGGAATACCCCCCACCCATTTTAAATGTGGCAAGATATTCCATTTATCAAGATTTTATACTAAAATGCGCATCATCTGTGGGTAACTATAACACTAATTAAACATGCCACAAGTTATTGTCCCAATTTATTGAAGAAGTGGGAAGAGAAGAAGTTCCAATGCAACATGGTGATTATAAATATGTGTGGGAAAAAGAAGGATGAGGAAGTGGATGGGCAAATGATAGAATGAGGTAGAGAGAAGACGAGAATGGAATTTTATCATGGATAAATATTGGGCTAGAGCATGTAGGGGAAGATCAGAAAGGAAGAAGAAACTCCTCCTATGTTCGAATCTACACAATAGAAGAAGTTTCTACGTGATGCACAAATGGATCTAGTGGAATAAATAGTGTGGGAGGAGCTACAGTGTCAGAAACAAAGGTTGTTAGAAGAGGAATGAGTTTGTGAGGAGGTGCAACATGCAAAACATAAGTCACTAGAGGAGGCTTGAGATCGTGAAGAATTGTAACACACCACACAGAGGTTGCTGGAGGAAGCTCGTGTGCATGAGGAGATACAACACGTGAAACAAAGGTCATTGGAAGAATCCTTGCCGGAAGAGGAATTACAATGGGTTGAGCATAGTGAAATAGAGGAACACGTGCGTGAAGAGATGAAGCACATAATGTGAAAAGAATCATTGTGTGACATGGGTCGTGAAGAGGACAATGAAGATAAAGTAAGTATCTTCTTGTGCTTTTTTTTGAAGCTATTGAGTGGTCTCGATGATGTGAGAAAGGTGACACACATGTTAGGAAACTGCATGGGGGAAGAAGGGACAACTATAGCTATATCAACCCCCCTACTAGAAAGGGATTTGTGCTAGGTTAGTAAACATAAGTGCACAGGAAGAGAAATCAAGATGACAAATGAACTCAAAAGTTATGAGATGGATGGTGTCATGTTGGATATGGGAGCTGATGTGAACATCATGTTGAATAAATATTTGGATTTGATGGGAAACCGATCTTGGTATGGTCTCCCATTCAACTTCGGTTGGTGAAACAATATAGAATCTATCCTATAGTTCGGAAAGAGAAACTCAAAGTGAACATAGAGGGGGTGAATAATAAGGAATATTTTGAGGTGATTGATATCATGGATGACTCAGATCCCTACCCTTCCCTAATGGATATTGATTGGGAATTCGACAACAATGCCATGTTGAATTTGAAGAAAAGACAGATGTCGTTTGATACGAACGACCTACGTGTCATTCCACCATTGGATCCAAATGAAGGTGATAGATGCAATGAGATTGTGAATGAATATGGAAAAATATCCCTTATTGAAAATAGTTATCAAATCACAGGGTCCAGGGAATATTATATAAATCCCATGGTGGATGGGGAGCTAAGATGGAGAAGCATGAATTTCTATGATACCAATTCAAAGGATTCCATGGAGAGGTGAAAAAATAAGCTACATGAAGTCTCTACTCAAAGATGTGAGTGGATAATGAAAGCAGTGTGATGGACTGGCTTTGAATGATGTGATGCAACAAGGTTTGATGGGATGGGGCCAGTAGATACATTCTTGCTACGTACATAGATAAAATTTTCAGAATATTGAAGGGTTCAAGCAATGGATTCCGTAGTATGAGGAACAACTGTGCATTGGTGGGTGACACATCACATAAATATATAGGACTAGGTGTAGGTGGTCAAATTCGCAAAGGTTAGATTCCAACCCATTTCTGACTTTGAACTAGCCAACTGGAATAAGGGTACTAAAGATCCATATGAGCATATTTTCTATTGTGAATGACATTGGAAAACCAAGAATATCCTTCGTACCTGATGGTTCCAATGGATCTTCCATACAATGGACACAGTCCATAGGAGTTGATTCATTTAGGAGGAACTTAGGAGGTAGACAATGGATTGGGTGCATGTAGGCACAGAGTTCTATACAATGTTCAACTTCATGACCGAAGCTCCTACAGAGGAGGCACTCCTCCAAATAAAGGAGTTCATTTTTCACCGAAAATTGAAGGATGCTACACCTAAGGTGGTTTGCACATATCATTAGTCGATGGAAAAATTGAAAGAGGCTGTGCATTGCTGGAAAGTTGAAAGTGACGATATTGATGAAGATGACCCAAGAGGTATATATATTAAATAAACTGAGGGTAAATGTGCAGTGGAAGGGAAATAATTAGAGATGGATTCTCTAGAGTATGGTTTTCTGATTAAGACAAAGAATCATAATATTGGTAGTAAAGAAGCACAAAAAAATGGCTATCATCGGAGATTATTGGGATCAAGAGACCGTCATCCAGGTGGTAGATCTACTAAAGGAATATGAAGATTTGTTCCCTTGGAATTTCTTTTAAATGAAAAGGATCCTAGGTTCCTTGGGGTCTATGAAAATTTAGCTCAATCCAAATGCTAAACCAGTGAAATGAAGGTCCTACCACTTGAACCCCAAGTATAAAGAAAAAGTTCACAAGGAATTAGATAAGATGTTGGATGTTGGGATCATTACTCCCATGGAGGAATCAGATTGGATTATTCCAATGGTGGTGTAGCCAAAGAAGATAGGTGACATCCAAATTTTCATTGACTTGTGAAGCCTTAATTCCACCTCCATGCATGTCCTATTTCTTACTGATCCAAAAAGATATTTTACAAGACAACGGTTGAGTTATTATGCATGTGTTAATTAAGCATTTAAGGAAGCTAAATGAAAGAGGAAGAATTATGAATGAAATATGACATCCATATAAGAAATGTACAGATTAGAAACTAAGCATGAAGACAACAAACCATAAACACCAATGTGATAATGGAGTTCAACAATCTCGCCTACGTTTCCGGGCCTATGTCTCAGTGGGATTTCTTATTTATGTTCAAAGATTTTAAAGTAAAACATGAAAGTGCAAATGGATTAAAAAAATGAGATGGTCATGTTCTATCATATCTCTTAAACCCATGAAAACTGATGGCACCCAAATCAGATAAACAAAGCTCCCAGAAATGTCCCACAAAGGTGTGCTCCTCAATAGCTTCCCTACATGACAATCTATTTGGCTTAACAATTTGGCAACATAAACCTGTTATGAACCTCATCCATGGCTTCAAGAGACTCTAGTTCATATAGGCCTGAAGTTGGTAACAATCTCCCAAATTCTCCCCAAGATCTGGCCTAAAAAATGGCCAAAGATCTCTCAAAAATGTGCAAAATCCCCTCAAACTGTTCATAAAATCATTAAAAATCACTATTATATAGTGAAAAACCCACTTTTGCACATATTATGGGCACAACCCCCAAATCACTGACTCCTGGTCCTATTAATGCACCTCCATGTGGCCTTGCGCTAAAGATGGGCGCGTTGGCCCCCCTGGATCTCTGCTCTTGGTTGCATGCATAGGCCCACGTGGCCTCGAGGTAGCCTCCACGCGCAGACAATGGGCTAATCCCCTAATGTTTGGCTGCTGGTTATGCCCCTTGGTCGATGGGCTAGCTCAACCGACCAGGGCTAACCAAGAATCCTCCACGCCAAATGTTGTAAGCCCGAGTCACATGTGATATGCCCGCCTTGGGGGCTATCCTACCACACATTCCGCGTCCATACAAAATGGTCACATGGTCATAGTTATGAACCCGGAGGCTGGGCTCCACACATTTCTCTAAATGGTAACCATTGTGCTCACAAGGTAGGGTCATGTGGTATTTTTCTCCAAGGGATGGGGGCTAGGCCCTGACCTTATTTTCCACCGGATTAGCCCTCCATTCAAACTCAAATATAATTTTTGCACCATAGATGTTAAGTGACACCTGAAGGCGAGCTGGTTCACTCAACACTTAGTGAGGTCCACTGTTCGAATCCGGTGTACTCCAAAACGAAAATTTTCCCAACAACAAAATGTTCAATGAACGAGTGCCATGTGGAAGCCCAGGACTGGGCCACGTGGCACCATGATATTCACCTAAAACATGCCAAGTGTCAAGCACCCATTTTTCCAACTGTCTACCCAGGTGTCATGCCACTGTACCTTCCACATCATCAATCCATACACTCAGTCACCCTGCCACGTGTCAGTTTGTACCAACTCTACCTGCCATGTCAACAAACTGCCACGTGTCGTATGGTCATGCCACGTGTCACCCTTATAGTGGTGACATGTGTCACTCCTTGATTGGTCCACCTATCCTAGTCAACATCCACTATGCCTTTCCATGTCAGCTATACAACCATATGACCTATACAGTTAGCTACCACATGGCACTGTACAGACTGTATAGTCATCATGTTTTTTGCCTACTTGGCAAAATGAACAAATCGTGATATCTGGAGAATACGACATCCGTTTGAGCCCATTCAAGTTGCGTTGGGTTTGTAACGTCGAGTCCTACACACATGTCTATTTTGAAGATATTTTGAGCACTTTTATATTTAGGCGTTTTTGAGTCCTATCTGGCTTCTGGATCCAATTCTAGATCACACCTCCCCACTAAAGACCTTTTGGTCCTCCAAAAGGTTACCAAATGGGCCTTACGAATTACATACTCATAAGGAAAAAAAAAAAAAAACTATGTTCAAAATGATGTTATAACAGGTCATCATTTTAACATGTGTGATTACATTAATGGAAGCAAAATACAATATAGTTGTGACATCCACTTCTAGAAAAACCAAGTTGTCGGTTTCTTTACTTCATGGTGTTCCTCTTGATTCTTTGGTAATCCTTCTTCCTTCATGAGTACTTTTGCAATCCTTTTTTCCTTCATTGGATGAAGCTCCAGATTAAGCTTCCAACAATTAGCCTTTTGATGTCCACCCCTGTTGCAATAAGTGTAGTGAGTTTTTGGCATCTAGACTTGTTTACCCTTCTCTTTCTTCCATTGTGGAGTTGAGTCTTTATATTGTGTCTCCTTCCTGGTCGACATAAAATTCCTGTATAAATATTGTCTCTTCCAACACTTGGTGACACAATGCTTAGTTGAATGACAAAAAGTACATGGATACATATTCCACAAGTTTCGGATTGCATGATTATGTTTTTTATAACAAAAAAGAGAATTGGAAATATCATGACCATTATACCTTCCTTGTTGATCTTCACTTTTCTTTGGCGATGTATTGTATTCACTATCACAATCACGGAGTGATACGCCATCACCTTTCATGAAGTGTTTTTGCCATGATTTAGGTCGATCATATGAAGCATCATTTTCTTCCGATGTTTTGGAACCCAACTTGGAGGATGATCCAATCTTCTCTTCTCCATATCCCAATCCTAAATAGTGAGGTATTTCCACAACCTCTATGGGATTAACGATACCTTGGCCTTTGATTCCAAGGCCCTTTCCTTCATATCCCATCTTGGTTAGAAATCTCAAACATATACCTCTTGTATGTTTTTCAAATGCACCAAAACCATCTTGATGGGAACAATGCGAAAATGATGAAGGACCTTCACTGCATACCTCAGAGATGTTTTCTGAAACATATGTAGAAGGAAATTCCTTCAATTCTTCTTTTCYTTTGTTGTTCTTTGAATATTTTTCTTGAATCAATCTCTTTCATTCCAAGTATTCTTCATACAAAACTTTCACCATCTCGGACATGGAAAAGAGAGTTTTTCGCATATCCTTCTCATCATGATAAAGTCCCTTTGTAGATTCCATTTTATCAACTGAGATGTGCTTTTCCCTGGTTCACATGCAAACTCAAATCCAAACTTCAACTAGCTTTGATACCACTTGATCTGAAAAGATCTTTTAAAAGACAATGGTTGAGTTGATCAAAAAGTTCTTTCGGATTTATCACATACGTGTTTTGATTTTCGACGTTTCGGACCAAACTAGTGTGGTCCATCATCAGGAAATTTTTTTATGCATGTGCTAATTAACCATTTAAGGAATATGAATGAAACATGACATCCATATAAGCAGTGTACATATCAAAAACTAAGAATGAAGACAACAAACCATAAACACCAATGTGATAACGGAGTTCGACAATCTCGCGTATGTATCCGGGCCTATGTCTCAGTGGGATTTCTTATTTCTGTTTGAAGATTTTCAAGTACATCATGAAAGTTCCAATGGATTACAAAATTGAGTTGGTCATGTTCTATCAGATCTCACATACCCTTCAAAACTGATGGAACCCAAATCGGATGAACGAAGCTCCCAGAAATGCCCCGCAAAGGCGCGCTCCTCAATAGCTTCCCTGCATGACAATGGATTTGGCTCAACAATTCGACATCATAAACTTTTTCTGAACCTCCTCCATCGATTCAAGAGCCTCTAGTTTATATAGGCCTAAAGTTGGTAACCATATCCTAACTTCTCCCTAAGATCTGGCCTAAAAAATGGCCCAAGATCTCCCAAGAATGGGAAACCTCCCCTCAAACTGTTGAGAAAATCATTAAAAATCACTATTATATAGTGAAAAACCCACTTGTGCACATATTATGGGCACATCCCCCAAATTGTTGGCTCTTGGTCCTATTAGCACGCCTCCATGTGGCCCTGCACTAAAGCTGGGCGTACTGCCCTCTGGATCTCTGCTCCTGGTCACATGCATATGCCCACGTGGCCTTGGGATAGCCTCCATACACAAACAATTGAATAAGCACATAATATTTTGCTAGTGGTTATGCGCCTTTGTCAGCAGGCTAGACAGACCGACCAGGTCTAACCAAGAATCCTCTGCGCCAAATGTTGTAAGCTCGAGTCACATGTGATATGCCCACCTCGGGGGCTATCCTACCACACATTCCACACCCATACACAATGGTCACATGGTGATAGTTCCAAACCTGGAGGCTAGGCTCCACACATTACGCCAAACGGTAACCATTGTGGTCACAAGGTAGGGTCGTGTGGTATTTTGCACCGATGGCTAGGGGCTAGGCCCCAACCCTATTTTCCACCGGATTAGCCCTCCATTCAAAATAAAATAGATTTTTTGTGCCATACATGTTAAGTGACACCTGTAGGCAGGATAGTAGCCCGACATATGCGAACACTCAACGCTTAGTGAGGTCCATGGTTCAAACCCGGTGGACTCCAAAACCAAATTTTTCCCAACGACAAAATGTTCAATGAACGGGTGCCATGTGGCATCCCAGTACTAGGCCACGTGGCACCATGCTATTCGTCGAAAACATGCCACATGTCAAGCACCCATTTTTCCAGTTGTCTTCCCAGGTGTCATGCCACTGTACCTACCACGTCATCAATCCATACACACAGTCACCCTACCACATGTCAGTCCGTACCAACTGTACCTTCCACATTAGCAACCTACCACGTGTCATATGGTCATGCCACGTGTCATGCTTACAGTGGTGACATATGTCACTCCATGATTGGTCCACCTATCCTCATCATCATCCACTGTGCCTTGCCACGTCAGTTTTACATCCTATACAATCAACTTCCACATGGCACTCTACAAACTATACAGTCATCATTTTTTTTGCCTGTTTGAAAAAATGAACAGATCACGATATCTAGAGCATACAACATCCGTTTGAGCCTGTTCAAGTTGCATTGGGTTCATAACGTTGAGGCCTACGCACATGTCTGTTTTGAAGATGTTCTGAGAACTTTGTGTTTTAGGCCTTTTTGAGCCCTATCTGGCTTCTGGATCCAATTTTGGGTCACCTACTCCTTTTACCGATGAATTTCTGGAAAATGTCGGAGGAGAAAAATCCTATTCCTTTATAGATGGATTTTCAAGATATCATCAAATTCGGATCGCTAATGAAGATCAATCCAAGACAACATTTGTGATTAAGTGGGGTTCCTTTGCTTATAGGATGATGCCCTTTGGGCTGAAAAATGCACCCACGATATTTTCTAGGATAGTGGTCGCAACATTCAAAGAGTTTATCCACAAGTTACTCAATGTCTACATGGATGAATGTATGGTATTTATCTTGTTAAAAGAACACATGCAAGGCCTCTATTTATGTGCCTCTATTTTATGCTAGACATATGTCGTTAGCTCTAGATTTCACTAAATCCAAATATGTGCATCTTTTGTACACCATTTGGGATGTTATTGGGGAATGTCATTTGCAAGGAAGGATTGTTGGTAGACCAAGAAAAAATTGACACCATATTTAATATGGTGGCCCCCACTTCGGTCTAGGAGCTATGTTCCACCTTGGGTCATAAAGGTTATTTCCGACGGTTCATTCAAAGTTATGAAAAGATTTCCACACTATTGGAGAACTACTATGAAAAGATGCAAAGTACATCTAGATGCAAGAATGTCAGGAAGCATTGGATACCTTGAAAGAGAAGCTAGTCACTTCACTGTACCTGGTATTTCGTGATTGGTCCAAGATATTTAATGTTCATGTAGATGATTTTTCCATTGCAATGGGAGCATTTATTATGTATCTTGGTGAAGGGAATATTGATCATCTAGTTTACTTTTCCAGTTTCAAACTAACCAATTCTAAGAAGAAATATACAACAACTGAGCGTGAGGGCCTAGATATGGTGTATGCCTTGTAAATTTTTTGACAATACTTGCTGGGATCCCATTTCAAATTATTTATTGATCATTCAATGCTCAAGTATTTCGTAAAAAACTAGTGTTGGGCGGAAAAACATTTCGTTGGTTATTTATCTTCCAAGAATTCAAGTTTGAGGTGGTTTTCAAACCCAAAAAATATAATGTCAGACCAAACCATTTGTCAAGGATTGAGTCCAGAGAAGCCAATTGGAGCCTCGGCGATTGTTACGAGGAAAATATCTCTATGGCTAGTGGAAAACTACAATAGACATAATGACACCCGAAATCAAATCTAATCTCAAGTATGCTGTGTAAATGAAATGTTAACAAGAGAAGGTTAGTATCCTACCTCATCCAAACATCCGAAGAAGACCACCATTGAACATGCGACCCAAAGCTTTACACCTGTAACTTATCTTCAACAACCAAGATATAGAAGCATGTGGTATTGATATATAAAGTTAGCATATGAATCACCATAATATATTAACATACATAACAAATACACCCTTGGAAAGAGATATAAATATTTGCAAGATATAAATTGGATGAGAAGAGAGTATTTCTATTAATGTAATCAACATAAGTACATAGGTGACAAACTTCTATAATGACACAAATCGGAACTGAGAAAATAAGTCCCTCTAGCTGGGCCTCCACCACTTCAATCCTCCACAAAGGAAAGCTCACATGTAGGAGTCAATGAGGTTCTCCATCAAAATATAGGAAGAGCTTGGGGGCTGAACACAAGGAGTTCAAACTTTCTAGAACAAAGGGATGCAGACTTAATTGAGGTGAAATTTATCCAGAGTGTCTTTTCTCTCAATGATGAATTGTGTATCTTCAAGGCTTGGATATGACTCAATTTATAGCCTCCAAATGGAATTGAAGGGTTGAGTCAAAGCGTTTTCATTATATGGAAGGTCAAGGATGATGCATCTCGTGACATGTCATGGAAACCCGACACAACTTAAAAATTTTGAGCACCAAACCCGATGTACGGAAGCTGTAATGGAGCATCCCACATATGTACACATGATGCATAACTAGGAGGTTGCATACATGTTAAAAAATGATTATTTTGGTTTTGGAGTGCACAAAAAATGGGGATATGAGTTTTGCAGAGGGAAATGGAAGGCCATCCAAGCAAGATGCATGTAGTGTGGAAAATTTTGCTATAATATATGCCCCCTAATGTGTGAGGTCATAGGAGTATCTGTGATGGCTGAAATACATTATAATTCCTAGAAGTGGAGTAATGAATAATCAATTGGAAGTACTAGCTACTCATGAGAATATTACAATTCATAATGACTTTGTACACATGGCTGCCAATATGAATTACACTACAGATCCATGTGGATATATATCAAATAGTTGTTCATGGTGATGAATAGGCAATACAAAGTGGAAATATTCCATAGGTTTTCATAGTCACGAACAAGATATAGTGGAGCCCAGTATCAAAATCAACCAAATATATCCGTATATAATGGAGTACAATATGATCTTGCATGTTCACTAAATTCATATAGGTACTGGTCCAATGAAAGACAACAACAAATATGGGGTGTAGCTACTATAATATGGAGGTATTATACACTATCCATTGAAGGTGCAAGTCTACATTATGTGAATAGAGGGGTTGAAGTTGAACACAATGAGACTTAGTTTGATTACCAGTCATTAAGTTATACTGTTAATAAACACAAGACGACCCACCGATAATGAAAGTAGGTGTCAAGGCACCGAATACATTCCACAAGTGTGAATAAGGGTGTTGAAGTCGAACACTTGAAAAATCCATCGATCATGAGACATTGATGTATTCCCAACTGTCGATGGAGGGAGAACCTGTAAATGATGACTACAAGCCTCTAGGTACTCATAGGAGTCTAGGTCTCATTTCCACAATATATGAGATCAATTCGATGGAAGGAGACCTGCTGAAAGGAGAGCATTAAAGAATCTCTTATCATCCAACACAAGGTACAAAGAAATAGATTGATGATTAGGAGGAGCTCATATGAATAGGATGTTCACAAACCAATGACCATGTGCGTCTCTCGCATGCACTGGATGCAAGTAGTACACGAAAGAGACCCTCTGAATAACAACCAATAAGGAAAACTATCTACAAAGGCGAGGAAACCACCAATAGAGATAATGGAATCCAAGAAACTGTACATATCCTAATGTGTGAATAGATTTCTTTCCATAGATCACAAGGGAAATCCCCCAGTCAACGAACAACGAGGAAATGTCATTTGTTGGATTCGAGGATACCTACCAATGATGAAATTAGGCCTAGGGTGCAAGGTAGAACAACAATTTCATGTGATTTTCAGATACACTGAGGGTATGGCTGACATGCAAAGTCAAGAGTTCCGAGGAATGATCGACATATGTTTTATACTGTAACGACCCTGCTTAAATAGATGTATAGGATTATTAATTATAATTAATTTAATAATCTAACTGTCCTAAAAGTTAGCTAAACAATAATTATTTCTTAAATAATATTAACTAATTAATTATTATTAATTACTTGTTCATGTCTGTCAAGGACTAATTAATTATTAATTGACTCATTAATTAATTATGTAAAGAATTAAAGGGGTTAATAAGTTTAATTTGTTAAATACTTACGTATTCGGGAAGGGATAGGACATTAAATATAAGGATAATATATTAATAAGGGATAAGATAAGATAATAAATACAAAAGGATAAGATAATAAATAAATGGATAAGGAGAGTAATGAAGGAGCGGGAGTCGATGAAGGGGGAATATGATTGGGAGAGCCTTATGGTGGAAGACATTCTTTTGGGAAGGGGATGATCATTCTACGGGGAATTTTATTTTTGGGAGTTCTCTTGGATTTGCAGAGAGGAGAGTTTGAGTTCTATAGTCGGGAAGGTTAGTACAGGGGGCACCGATTTGCTGGGGGTTTTGGGCACCGGGGCCAGGATATCAATACGGTATCTTGGAGCTAGGAAGCTGTCCTAGTTGGCAGGGTGGAAACAAGGCTTGGGCAATGTTTGACATAGTTCAACAATGAACAACCGGATCGACGAGGGAATTAGCATCAGGGAGAGGTAATTTAATTATTCTGTTGAGTAATTCTTATGCTGTGGATAAAATTTTAATTTTCTTGGTGAATATCATATGCTCAAATGTTGGTGATTCAATTATTTTAGTATAAGAGAGAATTATATGCTAAATTAGAATTAAATTTTGTATATTTTTTTTATGGCTACTACACATGGTATCAGAGCGCCTCGTTCACAATCTGGAGCCTTAAGGGCCAAGTTCCCAGCTCCAACTCCAGCTCCACCTAACCTGGAAACCAAACACATAAATTTTAACACAAATATAAAAATAAATGAAATACATATTGAAAATGTAAAAACAAATATCACAATAAAAAAAACAAGTATTAGAGCAGCTCTTAATACAGTAGATAGATATTTCCTCCTGAATAGAGTGTGCACAACCCCTACTGCATCTCGACATACTAAAACAAAGATTCAATTATCTCCAGAAAATGCATATCGGGAGTTAGGACCAACAACGGTGATTACTGATAACCAAAATAACCATTAGATTTCATAGAGGATAGCCCACGTTTTTCCTAATATATAATAAGCAAACTAGGTTAAAATAAGATTCAATAAAAGAATATTATCAGTAATCTCGAGTAAACATAACTTGCTGATATTTGATACACAAAGTATCAACAAAGCAACTAGGGTTGTTACAGAGAGCCCCCATCAATGTTTGGATATGTCTGTGCCAACTTTGTAGGAGCATTCCTAGGCTTCTAAGTGAGGAGAAGGATAATTAAGAAGAGCTATAAACTACCTTGAACGGAGATAAAAAAATAAATCCTAACATGGACAAACTCTTGTGGAGCAGGGTATCCAACATGACAGAGAATAAATGCTTTGCCTGGAGGAAGAATTGTGTAAATTCATAGACAAATATTATAAAATGAGATATGGAAAAAGGCTAATCAAGCTCTCCATCGTGTTGATCAAGCTCTAGGGGTGGAGACAGGTCGTGGCCACAATAATTRCCTAGGKTCAAAACACCGTCAGGCATGGTGCCCTAATTATGTGTATGAGTTAGCTGGTTTAACAGTCCCCACTTTAAAGTGGGTGGGGATTTACCATAATAATGTAGAGTTGGGGTTCGTAACTCCCACCAGATCAAAACAAAAAAAACATTTACGTCTACCGAGAGTTTATCAAGCTAAATTCTACTAGCTTTGTAGTGTGCTAGTAAATCAATCCTCTAGATAAATATATACATGATATTAATGTTAAAATTATTTAAAATACTCGCATCTATACATCACCCTCTGTGGGGTTTCGTAGAACACAAAAAGGGATGTGGGAATAACTAAATGGAATATTTATGAATTTGAAAGGAAAAGTAATATAAAAATAGAATTCCACTAAAGAGCTATCAAATATTTCAGAAATATTAGAAAGAAAGCCAAGGCATAAAATGAGCAGAGTTCCACCAGATGAAACACGTGCATTCATTCCCACTATATCCAAATAAAATACTGACATGAGGAATAAATAGCTTTGTAATCTACCTAATTAGTGATTCGAACCCACAACCTGAACCTGGGAATTAAACACATGATTCGACCAGTTCTTCTATCATAGTTGGTAAAATTTCAAGAAGGGGGAGGATGAATTTAGCCTTACCAAGTAATTAAGACTAGGCTCAAAGCTGAGATGATGCAGAGGAGAAAAAACTGGAAGGCACTGTCAAATGACGGCCTTGTGAATCCACGACTTCCGCTGCTCCTGAGACTATTTGTTCTTCTTTTTCTTGTCCACCACAAAGGTAACTGACGCTAATAGTAGCAGCGTTGAGCTTAATCCTCTGCTAGGGTTTCTGAGAATTGCACAGAGAACTGCTAGCCATATGTAAAGTATATAGAATTAATGATGACATGATTATTTCGTAAGGACATGATATCTAAAATGGCCAGTACAGAAAATTAATTTCTGATAAGCTAAAAAAAAACAAATTTCAACCATTAACATGAGAATACATTAATACCTGCTGCAGTTTCACATATGTCACAGCGTGGTATGGACCATGACTCTCTCAGTTGCAACCTTACATGCCTGCCTGCCAAGTTATTGCAACCATGAACCTTTTCATCGCATTTAGCACAGAGCGCGGCCTCGTCCGTTGCACAGAAAAACTGCGGCGCCGCTGCTTCATAGCTATCACAAAGAGTTCACATATTTCTCCTCTTTTTTATTATTATTATTATCTATGTTAATACAAGGAAGCCCTGTGCTGCGCAGACCTGGGCTATTCCATGGATCGAACCCGAGCTTTTATAGCGATACAAATATTGTGCGAGCTCTTCCCCAAATAGTTGGAATAAGAATATCTAAGTTGCCATAGGACTTCAAATACAAAATAACAAGAACCCAGAGAAGAATTCAGTGGAACCACACTCACCTTCCTCCAGCCAGGCTCAAGTTGTGAACATAAAGTCCTTACAATGATCTGGGAGAACCAGACAAGGGAGTGCACCTACCATACATAATTACGAGCGCAACACACCAGTGCACACGAGGCCACGAAGAGGAGTCTCAAAAGGGGTGACCACCTGGGGGAGGGGGCACGTGGGCCTCATGCGAGGACCCACGATGCCGATTTCTTATATATATATAGTATTTCACAATTTTTTTTTTTAATTTTAATTGTTTTATTTTTTAATTTTAATTATAATTATTTTAAAATAAAGTTTCAGAATTATTTATTTTAATTTTAAATTCTTAAGTTAAATTGGTTGGTATCAGAATTATTTAAGTTAATTTTAATTATATGTAGTTAATTATAATTAAATTGGTTAAATTCTTAAGTTAAATTGTTTTAAATTAGTTTAAAATTTTAATTAATTTCATTTAATTAGGTCTTTACACATGCTAATTTAACCAATTTAATTAAGTATTTTGTCTTTTTAAATAAGTAAAACAAAAAAAAGAAATTTGAATTATTTCACTTAATTAAAGGGTTTTGAACCCGCGACCCCCACCAAGTGAAGCGCCTTAAAAAGAACACTAACACCAATGCTCCCTCATAAGTCTTTACAAATAAATTCTTTTACTTATTTAGATTAATGGTAACATTGTCGGGATAAGAGTAGTATTATTATTAGGAAGATACAGTATGAAGATTAAGACTGGCTTATTACCTAACCTATTGATCCGGAGCCAACTAACCGAGTTGAATCATAATTAGTGAATGCACCGGAAATCAAGGTAAAGGCTTATTTGGCACCGCTGCTCTTTGTATCCCAAGTATAAACTCCGATTGTCCAAGCGTCAGGTTCATGAGACCGTACACACAATTTGTTGAGCCGAGCGCCAAGTCCCTCCACTCCATTCCACCAGTCAAAGCCAATGCTAAATATCAATGCAACAATCGACAACGCCAACACTACGCACCAAGGAAAATCTCTCGAGTCAAGCATCAGAGGATATTTAGTTATAAGTGAAAAGTTAAAAGGGCTTAGACTAGGACAAGTGGGAAGGAGGCGACATATGCACTAGGAGAGTAAGCATAGGAAGTGGCGAGTATGGCGTAAGGATAGCGTAGCTACAGGGAAAGGGAACTAATAGTTTTTTTTCATAAGGGCGAAGAAATCAAGCTTAGACGCTTAATCCTAATCCTAACCTAGCCAATCCCCTAAAGGAGTAATGTCTGTTTACAGACAAGTAAAGAAAACTTATGCCTAACCCTGTTTCTAGTTTAAGT